>DWQK01001442.1:0-15646 GCA_018231225.1 Noctuana stator
GGATTAACACATAGGATAGTTTTTATCCCGAAGAAATGTTCCTGTGGGATGCCATTTATCGAGGAAGGCTAGAGGCTAAGCGTTACGTTACAATTCTTAACGCGGATGAAACCGCGGGACACAGCTAGTATAAAATAAATTAACAAAACGCAAATAAGAAACAAATTCTTATTCTTTTGAGCTGTACCAACTTATTTGATTGTCTTGCGCGACGGTAATATATAAAATGACATAGAGATAATAATACTGTCGCACAACTTTGTGTCAGTTAATTTGTTTGTTTAGCTTTTGTTCCAAATTACCTACTTCCCCAACTTTGAATTGAATTGTAGAGTAGAAATTATTCGTGTCTCGTTTAATGTTAGGTATTTCAGCATGTGCATTAGTTTGAAAATTCCCGAGAAAATGAAGTTGTTTGTCTGAAATAACATGTTTTCAAAAGTTTCCAAGCTGGTTTTCAGTTCAGCAGAGACTGAGGCAAAAATGTACCTATATTCTTTTTTATTTATATGCCAGCTAAACTGTTTAATGTTGACGATTAATCGTCTAAAAAACTAAAAGTATTGACCAATTTCGAATTAACTCAATTTAGAACAGAGATTTTTAGATGTAGATTAACAAGTAACTATCTAAGTTTCGTGCTTGTTAGGTATTCGGTAGTTTGTATATTTATCTATAGGACGTAAAAGTAATGGCATTAAGAAGTCCAAATTGAATAATTATTTAAAATTAAGCGCTCTATTGTACATTCAAAGTTGAAAGCTAAATAAGTTAATATCCAAAACCATACGCTAGGATTTGATGAAGATGAGTTCTTTCGAATAGATCCATCAGAAGAAACGTCGCAAATTTTTGTAGATCGCTTGGCAAATTATTGATTTTTGTTAACATTTTCACTATTAAAGAAACAAATCAAACAATTCGACGTGACCTTAGCTTATATCACTAGTAATGACCTCGTTCGAACAATTAATTTAATCTTTGAATCCGAAATTCTCGTCTCAGTTCAAGATTTATTAGTGGTAATAGTCTGGTTAATAGGAATTGGAATCTAGTAGTGAGAATTGATTGTCCGTTTTCAAATAGAGGAGTGATACTCAATTATCATAGTAGATGGAGAAGCGAATGGCGGGTTTCAGTATAGGCGTAATCAAGTCGAGCTGAGCAGACTCGAGCAAGATTAATTAAGAATTGTAGCATCAATCATTGGTCTGTATCCGGATGCAGATTTTACCTTTCAAGTTCACTTGTTGGTTGTTGATATTGTTTCAATAAAAGAAGATGGATATATAAAATATGAAAAGTACCGCCTTCATATTTCTCAGCACTTTCCAAGTTTAGCTTGTAGAGAATGAGATGTAGCCTCGCCTTTTGTAGAACTTATTTAGTATAGTATAATATATTATCCATTATATTAGTTCAATAAAGTTTTTTAAATAAATACATAAATGAATTTTTGAATCAAAGTTATTTCTCATCACTATAGATAGGTACATATTTTTCTTAGTATGAGGCTTTTTCGTTCTAAGTGCCTTCAACCCTTTTTTATGTCCCACTGCTGGGCACGGTTCTCTCCCCACAACCGGGGAAGGTCTGCAGCATACTCCACCACGCTTCTCCAATGTGGATTGGTGGAGATACGGGTTAGTGGCCAACCTATGTCGGATGTTGTCAAACCGCCCAAAGGGCCTCCGACTAGGTTTAACGACTTGTCTGACGATAACAACCGGGACCGACGGCTTAACGTGCCCTCCGAAGCACGGAAGCGCGCATGAAATTTTGCTACTAGCGGTCACCCATCCGAGTACCGGCCGCGCCCGACGTTGCTTAATAATGTGATCGCTTGCGATCCACACTACCAGCGGGGCTATGCGCGCTTCGATGATAGACTCTAGTTATATATAATTACCATTAACAACGAAATTTATCAAAAAGCATTAAAATTAAAAGCATTACGATTCCTATCAAGAATAACGTAATTATAAAGATTATAAGTGCCTAACTTTAGATTAGATTTCACACATTCACACGTAGGATAAATGTTCTAAAATGCAATTCTTTTAATTATCCGCCGGCGTTTTGACAAAAAATATAATGAAGATTGAAATGTTGATATAATATCATAGTTTTTAAATTATGGGTTTGAAAAAAGTGTTTAAAGGATTCAAATATGAAAGAGCTAATTATTACTTAAATTTATTTGAATTTTTGTGCGATGAAGTACTTTGCTAGCAATCGGAGTTCATATAGGGTAGTTTTTAAAACTTTATTAGTTCAAATCACTTATCACAACTTCACAAATCACAAATCATTTAAACTTTGTGCAAATGATATTTAGAATGGTATGTATGAATGTCAAATTAAAATCAAATTATTAAAATTGGTTTAATAGTCATAAATAATATTTTCGCTGGAACAAAATTTAATTAAAAGAGAAATACTTCGATCGAAATCAAACACTTGTCAAGCGAAAAGTGGCAAAACTGTTACCTTACCATTTATGCAAACATGTACCTACCTATTATATACAAAGGGTTGCTAGAGAATCAAGTTCTGTTCGAAGGACGGTGGTCAACTCCCACAGTAACATTGCTTTGGTAATGTGTGCATTACTTCTGGCTCAACGGTACATCGGTGAACCTTTCCATCAGTGAATGAATTAATATCACCTGAATAGCGTGCACGCAGAACACACGCAATCAATTACCCTATCAAAGAAGCGACGCAACGCAACACATTTCACAATTAATAAACCAATGCACAAATCACAAATAGAAATCATAGATTCGCCACTCCGGCCGTGCAATCTTTAGATTGACAGCACAATGCGTGCCCGTGTTGTTTGTGGGAATCAATCAAATGAGACGACACACGCTCGTAAAATTGAAATCCAATGGCAAATGTCACCGGACTTATTGCTACTTATTACGATTGGTCGCTTTTTGTGCTGACGGGGACGACGCGATTAAGACACGAGCTGGGGCCTTATTATACCATCGTCTGCCTGGTTTTAGCTTCTAAAAAAACTTATTGTTATAGAATTGACAAATGAACACGTAGACCATTAAGATGATTTAAGGAATAGTTGGATACCGGTAGTTCTTAAGTATGCAGTAACTTAGATTCTTGTTAAGAGAATGAGAGCAAAGCGTTTTTAAAACTATTGTTGATAGACGTATAGACGACTTAATGCATGTGTGAACTCTTAATGACTATAAAAGAGAGAATATAAAAACCTTATTAGAATTTTGTGTGTTCTTAACTCTACGTTATATTTAATCTTCCTGCGACCTTATATTGTGTATATAACATAAATGAGAACAAAAACATTTCAGCAAATTTTTAAACTTAGTACAAATATAGCAATGAGATTACAGATAAATTATAAACCTAGTTAATAAATGCGAATAGGAATAAAATTATAAACTAATTATATCTGAGTTATGTGTGATTTTATGAACTAGACCAAAAAAAGGAGATGAATGTGCAGTTTCAAAGATAAAATGTATTTAACATAATATTTTTAATTGTAGAATAATAACATTACAAACGAAACGGCTTCTATCAAATGAGATTGAGATAAAATTATGTGAGACGGGTAACCCTTATTACCTTATAAGGGAATATTGAGACATATATATAATAATAATTTTTGTATGATGACTGTAGATGACGGAAGTATCGATGTATATACATAAAAGGGAGAGAGGGAGGGAGAGGGGGGGAGGAAATACACACACAGCTTTACAAGTATGCATCCACAGCCAACATCCTCTCTTCCCTTTAAGCTTATAAGTTAACCCAAATTCAAATCATTGAATTTCCACATGAACTAGGCTCGGTCTGAGGACAGCCGACGGGTCAAAGTAATCTGTACACGTGGCGTGCCATTGACGTCATATTTTTTTTATACCATGTTCATTAATTATGAAAACAAAGATAAACTTATACAGAATACACTTCTGTGTCCTGTTTAGATATGACCGCTAATGAAATTGGAGTGGATCCGGTTCGTTACGGAAGCTTATTAGCTTATCGTGTTATTCAAAACTTTTTTTATGAGTAAACAATTTTACTGTTCTGAGATTATCTTATCATCTTGCATTTCATCATTGGGGAGGCCGTGTGGAATATTAATATAATATACGCACACCACATTACGCATGGACTCTATGCAGATATTTTGGCATGACTTTCAAGGTTCTTGTAGCCTAAGCATGTTCCAATGCCACACGACACAAACGAGATAAAGCAGTAATTAATAAGTAAATAAAAAATAGCATGCCTTCAACACTTTTTATGTCCCACTGCAGCGCACGGGTCACTCCAAAAAATATCATAATCCCTAAATACTTTTGATGTGTAAAGTAATAAGCATCACATTTATACTTACCGTATAGTGAATACTTTTTCCAGGAAATTGCTCCGGTACGATTAGTTTGTCGTGAGGCTTAAGTGGTCGCAATTCAATTGCAGACATTATGGCGCCTACAGGTCGTAAGGCGGCCGTTTCATAGATTGGCTAGGAGAAGACACAATAAGACTGAAAAAGTTACAACTGCTCCGACTGTAACAGTAAAACGCCTCTCTTGTGTGAGCTATGTCTATCTAGGACAGTAAACGATTTTGCGAGTAGCACATAATATTATTTCCTTAAAACAAAGACCCATTTGAACCTAGAAGAAAATCAGTTTTCAATTTAAGTGCGTATGTGATGTAGGTACGTGGGATATGCAAATGTTTCGTCTGAAATATTTACTTTTGTTTGAGGCAAAATAGCTATTGTGATGCAAGTTTGTAGAATAGTGTCAAGAGAAATTTATGTAGATATTGAATAAAAACTAAGTACTTTTCTACGTCTTACTCATATGCTTGTCAGTATGAGGTGGTTTTTATTGTTTAGGTGGAGGTTATATATGAAAAGAAACGTTAGTGGTTGGATCAGTTATCCAGTCGGGAGGTTGGAAGAAAATTTTCGAGATCTGCTTACTTGAAGCAACAAAACCGCTATTTGCTATACATGCACATGACGCACATGGTTAGCTGTCACGTGTGCAATGAGCACATGCTTAAGCTGTACCTACTACATAGTTATTTTTATTTTATATTATTTATACACTTGATTTTAAAGGAATGCTGAGAGTTTTTTTTCCCACTTTAGCCAAAAGGGCGCCTAAAGTCCACGTACCGTATTATTCAACGTTCATCCGTTGTATTAATTATTGTATTCATCCATTGTATCGGCCAAAAATATCGAGTTTCATTTTGAGTTTACCAAACCCGGATAGAATCTTTAAAAACAACACAGCTTTAGAGCGAACGCGCCTTCATTCAGAAACATGAAAACTACGCATGACATTTAAAAAAAATAAGGCCCTACTGTTACACCACATCACTTCTCGAAACACGATTTCATAAAAAGTAAAAAGCATGAAAGGTAATAACAAGGCTGTCATCGGTAACATTGACAAATTAAATATCAACACCTCCGACAAACTTACGCGTGCGGCTCCCATAACTGTTTTTCTTCGAACAATCATGAAGATACGGTTGGTTTTTGAGAAGGCCCGCGGCATTGTTAAATTGATAGCTCGTGAGGGGTATCGTCAAATTTTGCTGGTCCGTAATTAGAGATCGGTGAGTGACGCAAGGGGTCATGCGAACCGAGTGATAGAAATCATCTTTACTTCGGACTGTGGGGTAAGTTGTTAACTTTGAACAGATATTATTCGTTGGCGATCAATTGGATTGTAACGATTTTTCGATTGCGAGAAGACCAAACGATGATCCATGACCAAGAGATCTGTGTGACGTTATGAGTACGAACTACTTGTGACAAATACGAATTAATACCTTGACAATATAAATGAATTAAGGAATATTATACGAAACAAATGAACAGTAGATAGTAGACTCTATTCAATTTAAACTATGCGATTCAGTATCATTGTTAATTTTCTAAATAAGTTTCTGAGTAACAAATAATGAGGTAAGTGTGTTGCACAACGAATTATATAATACTTTATGCATTACATCTACTTACATACGTTTTATATTAGTAAGAAAATAAAGGAGAAAAGTCGTGTCGTAGTTTAAACCGCTCTCCACTTACGGCTGGACCATCCCGCAATATTTCGATTCGACTTAATTAAAATTAATAGTAGTTAACTGGCCGACGCAAAGTAATTAATGATATATAAACCACTTGCTACTTAAGGTATGGGTTACACAAAAAACTAATGATGTTTTACTAATAGACGTTGGGAGAAATTGTAATTGTTTGATGGCGTGCGTATTAATTAACATTGCTTGGAGTCAGTGTTACACTGTAATTGAAAGAAAGGTAGCCTTATAAAGTAGTTGTGTATAGTTTTTTATTTGAACGACTTTATAACGGGAGTAGGATCTATAGAACGCCGGTTCAAATCCGGCTCGAAGGACCACTATTTTTGGAGGTGAAGAGATAGTGAAGATAAAGTCAGTTTAATAAAGAAGGTTAAAGTAATATTATAGTTCGTAAAGAAGTTCGAAGTTGCCAAGCTTGTTTCTGTACTAAAATAGTGTAGGGATATTTTCTGTTACCTTTTCTTATTCTCTGTTACGTTAGCGGCGCCTATTAGTATAAAATAAAAATGGACGATATTGAACTATATTACCGCCACTTTCAGAGTGCTTAATATATTATTTTATCTTGACTTCGAACAAATTAGATTTTTATTTATCCAACATATCGGCCGTAACACCGCGATGGTGATGAACGGCGTTCCGTAGCGGGGACAGCACGAACTTTCAATAAAATGTTAGTGCTTTCGCTTCGAAACAAGAATGTCGTCCGTGTTCGACGTTAGGGACGGTTTGGACTTGCGACTTAAGTTTGAGCATTACAAGCAGGGGGCTTACTACGAGTTTTGACAGTTTTGGAAAAACATGTACGAGCTAACTATCATGCCATACATTGCCAACCTCGTACAGAACAAAGTTGCATTTCAATAAGAAACGAGCCACGAACACGGTACACTTTTAGTTCTCTATATTTTCGCTAGGGGCGCTGCTAGTAGATGTATGGGTCAAACCAAAACGAAATCTAGTTTACAGTAAACTGTTAAAACTCGTACTCGGCCTACAGGTGTTTTTATTTTAACATATTTTAACAATAGATTTTATATTGTTTGTCGGCCATTTGGCAGTCAAAGGCTTAAAAACCCGGATGACTGAGAATATCTATTCGTCTTATTCGCTCGGTACCTATATTTTTGGTAAATCGAATTATCCATTCTTTCGATTTACCAAAAATTGACATCTTATTATCTGACATGACATATTGTTTCATTATTATAGTAAGGGACAATGTAAAGCAGGCAGCTCACATCACACTACGATTCCTTGTGTCATGGGTGCCATGGACATATAAAAAGACAGTAAACAAACATTCAGACCGAGAACAGAAGTCTAAATAGACTAACGCATTGGGATTGACTTTAATGCACTATGGTTATTGGAATAAATAAATTCATTAATCAAATTTTTGCCTCACCGGGAACCGAACCCTTCGAATGGTGGGCTGGCATGATAACGACTACACCATACGGGTCGTCTAACATAGTAAAATAACGCCCAGTCCACAGTATTCCTAAGGAATCGATACAAAACCCACCAAATAGTGCGGCATGTTCACCTCTCCGAGCGCTCACGGTCGCACGACTCTCCCCAATGAAGTTGTTCAACACAAATATTTCGAAAATGCGGAAAATATTCCCTTTTGACTTTACACGGGCCAGTGAACGGTCCACAGATTATATTAAACTAGCGGTGCCCGCGACTTCGTCTGCCCAGGATTAGTATTTCGAGCAATTCACACAATATCTTTGTAAATTGTAGCCTATGTGTCATTCTGACGTATAAGCTATATTATTGTAAAGTGTCAATAAAACCCATTCAGCAGTTTTTACGTGAAAGACTAACAAACATCCATTCATACTTACAAACTTTCGCGTTTATAATATTAGTAGGATCTAACGCGATGTGGTTTAAAGTGATATTTGAACTCCGCCTCGAACCATGCGTTTGATGGAATTTTCCATTGAAAACAAACTATTATTAGGCATGCACTCATTGTAAAGCGTTGTAGCTCTACATTAGGTACATTATATTATTTCAAATAATAACAATCCTCTATGTAAATAGATTATTATTTGTTAAATTGAGACGTTTTTTCGTTGGACAATAAACAAATAGGTAGGTTATAATTTAATATTCTGTTTCGCCCGAAATCGAACCCGGGACCCTTCGAATGGCGGACCGACAAGGAACCGCTACACACGTCTTTTAACATGGAATATAATAATATACGCCGGCGTGTGTGCTGGCAACTTCAGTGGCGATTATGATGCGAGTTGCCATTAGGGCGCATTACGCGCACGTGGGAAATGGACTCTATGGGAACAGTCGATCCAATATGGTACATCTACCAGCTACTTGTGTAGCTCATGTAGTACCATTAATCGTGGACCTGTATGGTGTAGTGGTTATCTACTATGCCAGTGCTATATTCATGTGGGTTAGATTCCTATCGGAGCAGAAGTTATGTTTTATTAGGATTTCTGTTACCAGGCAGTGTATGTCAAGTTCCATAATACAGGAAATTTTAGACGCGTGTGTTGCCGTTGAACCCTGGCGATTTATACATTATAAAAATATTAAAATTGAAACGGATTTCAAAGTTAAAATTGCCAAAATATTTGAGTAGGTAGGTACCTACTTGTAAAAGGTGTAAATGGACACAGTCGGGCAACCAAACCTATTCAGTCTTATATTCCATTAGTGACACATAAATTGATGTCACGTGACTGCTGGCTGATTTAACAGAATGGCATTAAGAGTTCGTAAAATACTCCCTGTTTTCAAAATATTTACATTTAATTTATAAAGTTTCTTTTTTACTTTTAATTTTTTTTATTCAGGCTTTGTTACCATAACACCACAGCCACGACAATCATTTTAGCGACTTTTGTAAAACTTATTTTGACTTTCCATTTTGTCATTAAATGAAGAACAGTTTGTGAAGCAAAACTCATTGCGCCAGTTCAGTACAGTTCTGAAAGCGATGAGTGTCGCAAGGCGCTAATTTGGCAGCAATTAGTGTTTCGCTGAAAAGAACTTTTCGAAACTCCTAAACGGTTGACTATGATTGATTGTGTGCTAATTTTAGGCGGCTGTTTCACATCTAACGAATAGCTACAAACGAGAATATATACAGAGAATTTTGACTGAGCTATAGAAATGGCGGGAAGGTCGTGGTTTCAAATCAGTCGGTAATATTTTGCAATTTTTACTGACTTCAAAAAGGAGATTCTATAGTCAGCTGCATGTTTTTTTTCCGTTTTTTATGTTATAAATTTAAATTATCGTTCTGATTAAATTACGAAAAATATATAGGTACAGAATTTATGGTTAGCAGATTTTCACATAAAAGAAAACCAGTTAGCATATCAAAGAAAAAATGCAACAAATATTAAGTCGAGTCAACGAATTGAAACTTTTTTAAATGTAGTTTCATATCACTAAAATTGTTCTAAGTCGAACGGAATTATCATTTCCGTTAGCAAACAATAATTAATAATTACTGTAAAAATAAATATTGTTAATTTACTATTTTGTCATACATTACATCGTTTGTCCTCAGTCGCTGACTATCTGGTAGTAGGACCATTTCGTTCGACAAACCATTCTGTTAAATGATTGTCAAATAGAATTGGGATCGTATCGGATTCTGTACTCATTTTGAAATAGTGACAATTGATATTTCCTTTTCCGTCACGTTTGAGAGAAATCGGTGTGAAGTAACAATGAAAATGAAACCACTGTAATCGTAGTTGTTAAATATAAATATGTGTTTGCACGTTTTTAAAGGTTCAAACTGTTAAACTCACGTGCAATTTTCGGGAATAACGCAAATTGGCTACCGACGGGAGCGCATGAGGAACAACCTCGTAGTGGCATGCAATAATTCGGGTTAGTTCGTGTTTTGTAGTGTATGTAGACGGACCAATCAAGTCGGAATTAGGAATCTCTGTAATGCTAGAGAAAAGTAATTGTAGTATGTAAAAAAGTGCTCCCAACCTTTGTTTGCAGGGAAGCGATTTATGGCCTCGATTAAAATTGTACTTCATACTTGAATGTTATCATTTACTTTATAGGTACACAAACTCAGAGGCTTTCACCACACTGGTCAAGTGCGTGGTGAACTTCACAACCCTATTGAGAACTTTATGGAAAGGAAAGTTTACCATGGTAGGTTTTGTTAGGTTTTCTTTCGCCGTTGTAGCTAACGATATTTAATTGCTTCAAACATATAGGTACGAGTAACTTAGAAAAGTCATTGGTGCGTGCCGCTGGGATTTGAACCTGGTTTTCTCGAATAAGAGCCTTCATTTTTAGCCACTACACTCTCACCGCTACCTCTTCACTTTTCTGCGCTTTTAATTTAAAAACTGTGACTAAGCTTTGCTTTTCACGTAGGTATATTAATATAAAAATATTTGGCAGGTACAATAAATGCAATTGTATAAGAAATACCTTACATTTACGGAAGGTTACGCTAGACCAGAGGCTCGCTCGTTGACAACGTAACTACTGCCAACATTTAACAATCGTCATTGTGTCCTATGCTCATTATTTAAAGCCCATAGCACAAATGACATCCACTTTTTACGTAGTTTCATTGAACGTGGGAAATATTCCCACGGCGCCATATTGTTTCCTCTCAATATTGTTTTTATCTGTGTTTTTAATAACTTCTAGTATTACGAGTATAATGGTGAATTGTTCAATTCAATTTTGATTTTAAAAGAGGTCAGTACGATATAGTTGGCGATTGTCTTTTTGGTTGTTAATATTTATAATTAATATAGACTCTCTAGATACCGTGCTAGTCAATGTGCACTATAATGCACATCTTAGAATTATAAGTGGTAAATATATTATGCCTTCCTCTGGTACTGAAAGTTTTTATCGTTTTGTGTAATAACCCTACATTATGTACGTACTCCTTTAAAATATCTGAAATTGTTATGTGGTAATGAAACCGCCCTTTGTTTTCATTAGTATGTATTTTGGAGTACAATCTAGGGTTTTGTATATTGTTTTATTTTATATAAAAATAATTTATTTTTAAAATTTAAGAATACATTCAGTATGAAAGATAATAATTTGTCACGACATGTTATCTCAACTAAAAAAATATTTAATATGTTATTGTTATTTATACAAAGCATTATTATTTATGCAGCTACGAGTACTGAAGTAGGTACGTGAGACTATACGAATTAATCGCGTACGTATAAATATTAATAATTTATTAATATTATGCAGTAGGTACCAAGTTTCAGCGCATGTGAGATCGTTCACGTGTTGAATTGTACTGCCACGTAGGAGTGCATTTTTCGTGTTCCATTTAAGTGATTAAAAAGTTGAAGGCTGAAGGCTGCTTGCTACTGAGTAAACAGGAAAAGAACAGAATACTTAAAATAACCTTATTTTGTCAGAATAGCGTCGTATGAGTATGCATAATATTTTGTTGGGCAAATAGGTGAAAAATCTGTCCTTTTATTTTTCAATTGTAGTTAGGTGCAGTGCAGCGTATTTACTACAACCACAGAAAGGATGTAGGTACCTATTAGCACCTATTTATGGGTAACTGTCGAAATAGTAAGAGAATTTATTCAAATTGTTACATATAGGTAGCTGTTTGACGTTTGTATTTTGGGTAGTCTTTGTGTGGTTGTACTGTGTATATTTTTGTACCAACTTAATTACTTTTGTGTTAAGTACGTTCACTTTTGTTAAATTAAAAGTTTATGTTAAAAATGTTTCTCTATGAGATATGTTACTATCTTTCAGAGAAATAAAGAATCTTTAACCGTATTTATGAAATGTGTATTGGTTAAAATGGCACCTACTCGTACATATTTTTAATTAAACACTTAGTCTTAAACTGTAAAATAATGCACTTTTCATAATAATTAAGTTTTTTAATTATTATAGTGCATTTAATTATGCTTTTTGCAATATTTTTATTTCAGTATAATTCCAATTAGGTACATGCTCGTATTTAATGACCAGAACGAAAATGTTTAGTAAGTCTTTTGTTCCGTTAAACTGAAATAATTAATTTATGTAAATTAGTTTTTGATAATTAGATCTGAGATATGTAGCTATATTATAGGTATAGGTCGTTTTAGAAAATTAATATTATAATAAAGCGTAACGAAGCTATTAATATTGAGTTTTGAACCACATTGTTTGTATATATTTATATTTTTAATTTGAAACCTTATAAAATTAATCTCATAATTCGTAATTTAATGGAAATATTATTCAATATTTTCAGAAATAAGTGAAAAATAAAAATTATTTAATTCCATTAAACAAATTTAGTGGAGCCATGACGATAAGGAAGATATCAGTAAATATAATACATACGCATATATCTATTAAGTTAATAGAAGAGTTTAAAAGTAAGTAATTAATTTTTATAAAGAGAATCTGCGCACGATAATGATAATAAAATAAGTTTTTAAATTAAAACATATAAAGCAAATTTATATTATTTCATTATATTTTATCAAACGCGAAATATTCAATTGAAATAAAAATCAATTCTTAATGTAGGTATATTCAGTTCTAACTTAATTTTCGCCATTCAAGTTCACGACTGTATTTGAACAAATAATACGATTAACCATTACGGTGCGATCTGGGATAAAAATAATAAAGCCTTCGCCACAAGATCTTAATCCGAATAATATAAAAAAAATCCTTTTATCGGAGATACAGCTCAGAGATAGAGTAACGCTGAGACGTTATGGGCAACTTGATCCGATAAACGTGCGATTTATTTTTATCCGTTCAGGATTAAACTAAATGACATCCCTTAAGCGGATTTGTAAATAAAACCTACCGGTAGTGTTTACCGGCTTTAAGTCGTTCTGATTTATTTACTTCAGGGAAATGTTGAACTCGTTGATGTCTTTTACAAGGAGAAAGCTTAAGGGCATTCGCGTATATTGGTACGCTATTTTTGTTGTTTTAGCACAAACATTAGAAAAAACATTAACTACTTTTAGATGCTAATATGAAAACATAATGTTTAGAAATAGTGTTTCAAAGAAATATTCGGTAATAATTAAAAAGTAATGGAATTCGTGGTAAATTAGGGCAAAAATATAGATATTGATTAGTGAAACTTTTTTAAATGATAATATAGGCACAGACACTAACCTTTGTATCTTTGGTGTAAATTCAGCGCCAGCCGGGATAGCCTCCAGGAAATCCCACAAATCACTTCACTGAGTATTTCAATTCAAAATCTAAGTCAATAACAACCGTGCGACGCGCACACAACCTGCGACAAACAACTGTCGTTTTCAAAATTGTCACAATACAAGTCACTTTCAGCAAACAATTCAAGTTTCATTTACAGCCGCCCTCTAACTGAAAGCGCAAACTGAAACCGCTGTCCGCGCTAACCACACTGTTACATATAACCGTAAGCAAGTCTTATACTTTCGCCGTAAGAGGAGCGAGTCAACAAACACATTGGGTCTATTGATTTAAAGTTCGCGCGATGTTTTCCATTTTCTTTCGGAAATTTTTGGCACCGTGCGTGTAACTCTGACGGCGTACGCGCACGAATGCTCAGTATCGGAGGTGGTCACGATCAGTCGAACGTCGGGGGCGTGGCTTTATTCTAACGCAACATCTCTCTATACCACCGTCTCGCTCGCTCCTGTACCTTTAAATATACACCTGTCTTTGTCTCTAACGTTCGTGCGTTACCGTGTAGGCTCAGTCGGTGGTGGGAGCGTGAACTTTGCCACTGCGCTCGCGCATCCTGGGATTAATGAAACGATACGTTATAGATCGCGACGATTATAGCAACTTTATAGTTTGATGCACTGCGCTGCGTTTAGCGTTAAAACTTTTATGTACTTTTATTAGTATGAATGGGTCTTTGTTTTTTTACTTTAATCGTGTTACTTGGAAGAATGTTTGTGGAAAATAAAAAATAGAACAAGCAAATTTTTAGTTCAGTTTATCTAAACACAATTATTTATAAAACAAAAAAGAAGATTTCTGATTTTGCTCCTATAGTTATAGTAAACCATTAATCACATGCTATGAACCCAGAGTTACAGCTCTACCAATGACTTACCTCGTACCTTAAAAAAGGAATATAGGTACTATCGTAACTATTACTTATAAATAAACTAGAAAATAAGATCATTTCTCTACAGCTATAAAACACAGCAATTGCAGACATGCCTAACCTATTAGCTACTTATTAAAGGATTTAAATAATAAACAAATGACTTTAACATAACAAAATTAATGTACAGTATTTCTGCCTTCAACTAATGCATTATAATACGAGTATAACCTATCTACCTTTAAAACCAGTCTAATAAGCTTACGGAATTACATGTGACTGATGCCTTCGCTGCTTATCTAAGCGGCAGATAAATCAATATCTTGCTAGGATGCTGCAAATTATGCAGTGGACATTATACATTATACAGAATATTGTAATTAATTAGATGCGCCAGTGTATAATTAAAAGCTGGTCTAGACTGTGCGCGGCCAAGAACAGTAGAACGTTGATGAAGTAACTAATACGAAGTCAGGATAAAAGTGTTTTAATTATAACACCTCACATTGTTGCCTCGCACTAGAAATCCCTGTATCGCGGGTGCTATGAACATACACAAAGAAAATAACACAAATACCCAGATCGGGAAAAGCAATTTCATCATTGAAACTTCGGCTTTATAAAAACCAAGTGTTCGCGCGCTTTGAATGATTCTATATTGCATTAATATGCATTTACGACGATATGGTAAGGCCATTATAATAACATGAATTGTCTTAATGTGTTAAGCGAATTGTTTATATCTGTAACATTTATAATATGCAAAGCTGCTAGCGTTGCTATTTATTCTAATGCAAACAAATTATAAGACATTAGGCGATCTTAAAGTCTAATCTTTTATGCAACATATGAAAATTAGCAGATTGCTTTAATTTATTTTGCATAGAAAAATAACATCATAAAGAAGAAAAATTGATTGTTTTTGGGACTGGACTGTCTTTTATCTTTTATGTCATGTATATTAAATTATTTAGACGTAAGTCAGTTTTGTAAATTTGCTATACCTAGTTACCTACTACGGGCAGGATTCAGATCAATTACTGCACAAATATGTTTTAGTTATAATTTGCTATGTATAAAATAATATGACAAAGATTTAGACCGTAGTTCATTACGCTGGCCAAATGCGCTTTAGTAAACTTTACCTACATGCCTTTTGAGAACTTTTATGAAGAACTCTTTGGCATGTACATACTTACTCGTAAATAGGTACATACATACATAGTTTTAGAATACTAGTTCCGGATCTTTCCGAGGCCCTTCCTTGTGAGCTTTTCGTGATCCGTCAAGTCGCGAGTCCCCGTTGCTATATAATTTCAATAAAATGATTTCTCTAAAACTAAAAATGAAACAGTTAATCAAAGAACAGGCAATCTTTAAATTACTTGCATATTTAAAAAAAAAACAGTTCGCACCAGAAGAAAGCGTTATAAAATGTTA
>DWQK01001443.1:0-15645 GCA_018231225.1 Noctuana stator
AATAGTAACGTAATGCTTGATAGCCTATAACCTTCCTCATAAATGTAGCTATCATACACAAAAAGAATTTTTCAAATTGATCCAATAGTTCGTGAACAATCACTTCAGCTTTATATTTATTAGTATACATATATACCTTCCTCTTGGATCACTCTATCTATTAAAAAACTGCATCAAAATCCGTTGCGTAGTTTTAGAGATCTAAGCATACATACAGATATAGGGACAGACGCGGGAAGCGAGTTTGCTTTATACTTTGTCATTGTAGTGTAGTCATAAAACGTTTTTAACACAGTACTGATTCTCTTAAACAAAATACAAGTGATGAAACCTCTCTAGTCGAAACTGGCAGATAGTAAATAAATAGTGTATGATAACTATCTTGTACTACGTGTATTACAGAATCGACTACATTCAATCAACACACGCCGTCCAAAGCCTCTGTAGAAGTCACAATTTGGAAAACGCACAAATTGGAAAATTGTTACCAATTGTAAACCATTAACCTCAATTGGACGTTACAGTTCAGTAATTCTTTTCGATGTCCCCCGTATTTGTTGGCAATTAAAAATACTTAAAATGGCAACAAGAGTAGAAGCTTTACCACAGATACAAAAATACTTTTAACTGTTTTGTATCGGAGAGTTTTTTCTGACGACTTTTTTGATTTTTTAATCCTGTCTGTAGTTTTGTCTTAACTTTTGAATTACACTTTTAGGTAGCTAAAACGAAGCTTAAAACTGATTGATATGTGTCTGCCTTCAAAACTTTTTATGTCCCACTGCTGGGCACGGGTCTCCCCACAACCGGGGAAGGCCTGGAGCGTACCCACCACGCTGCTCTAATGCGGATTGGCGGAGATACGGGTTAGTGGCCAACCCGTGTCGGATTTTTCAACCCGTGTCGGATGTTGTCAAACCGCCCAAAGGGCCTCCGACCAGGTTTAACAACTGTTATCTATCGATAACAACCGGGACCGACGGCTTAACGTGCTCTCCGAAGCACGGAAACGCGCATGAAATTTGCCACTAACGGTCACCCATCCGAGTACCGGCCGCGCCCAACGTTGCTTAACAATGTGATCGCTTGCAATCCTCACTACCAGCGAGGCTATGCGCGCTTCATTTATTACTGAAAACAAAACATAAAATAAATTTATGATCTATAATTAGTGTACAAACGTTGGGGTTTCCGATGATTATTGCTTCTTCAAGCAAGGAAGCACCGTCAAAGATTGCTAATTCTGTCATTCAGCGTTCACTGAGAAGCGATTTGCATTTTATGTTCCATGAAATAGCGTTAGATACAATTATCTGATTTACATAGATGCCATTCAACATTTTTGAGCGTAATTTCCGCAATAAGTACTTACTTACGTAGATACCGTTGAAATTTTCACGGTTTTAGACAAAATCTTGCCAGATTATCTGTTGCTTACCTGTTAAAAGCACATTAAGTCTCGATACAGTAAAACGGATAATTATAATCGTGTGTATCATCACAGGGCGAGCAAAGAGCAAACGCGACTAGCATTCGTTTGAAACCATCTGAGGTCCTCTTAGGCGAGTATCTATGTGTGTGTGCGTTTGTTTTCGCTCGTTGTATGAAGCTGACCTTATACACCTATTTATTTTGTGATAAAGTGCTCCATATACGGTATCATGACCAAATTATGCACATGCGACTCCCGAGTAATCATGACCCTGACCCGTATCCCCTCGAAAGTTCCAAGTTTCCTCAAAAACAGAAAGGAAAATACTTCAACCAATATTCGCAAACTGCACCTAACTACTTGACCTAATTCGACCCTCACTAACTCTAATTCATACGCACTGCGTAAATCTTTTATGTTTATATTTCAATCATGCTCATCACGTGTTCCACGTCATAAGGAAGCCCTTATTGTATATCGTATTATCGTCATTATTTTTGTTACATGAAGCGCATATACGTTGGTAGTCGATCACAAGCGATCCCACAATTTAAGCTACAACAGGCGCAGTCAACATCATATCAAAACCTGCATGACTGAATGTTATTCATATAGTTCTCGGAAGACATGTATTGTGTACACCAACTTACACTTGGCCAGCATGGTAGACTATGGCCTAAAACCTTCTCATATAAGAGCAGACGTGCTCAGTTTGACAGTAATGGGTTGATGATAATGTTGTTCATGACTCCAACAATCTTAACCGCTGCAGAAGTAGATCGTAACACATTCATAGTCATTTCTGTACGTATCCACATAATGTTCGATTCTGAACCATTAGGTATGACATAAATGGTTTGGTTCTACATTAACAAATCGATGACATAACCTCAATCCTGACTATCTGTTGTTCAGATCAAAGATTCAAGAATATTCTCTCGTGATTATTTACGCAATGCCTATACAACATCGGCACAACAAAACTCATCTAGGAATACCTATGACAAAGATTAGTAACGATATGAAATAAACATTTTTGCACCCGACTCCAGGGCCTTGGTAGATTAAAGACGCAATTTAAACGATTTGCAAGTAGTTTTTGTATCCGAAAATAAGTTATTCGAGTGGATAAGCTAGACCTGCGCCTGCGATTCCATCGGTGTTTGGTAGGGAAATTAATTTTATTGATATCTCAGGGTTTTATAGATTTATAACAATATACTTCGGTGCCTCTTTTATACCTACTATGTAAATCAGTATTGGAGCATATAGCCTCTGACTGAAGTCAGCATTTTGATCGTAACTTCATCCCCCAAACCATTTTAAAATGAAGATGCCATAATTTTAATGGCTAATTGAACGCCAATAAATTTTGTTAGACTCATATTGTGTTTTAAGAATTGTTCATCATTTTATTTAACCTTGTAATTAACCAGGTAAACAATCTTTTCTGCAAACTAGTTTCAATTCGCGAGATCAGTAATCCATTCATAATATCATTAACACTTTAGGTACGTATGTTCTCCAAATAAAACAAAATAATGTGTAAGATATCGTACCTACATACATAAATAATATAGGGTTTAATGTTAGTGATAAGCGGAAATCAACTGTTCTTTAGCTTATTATATATGGTAAGTTAAAGAAAGGAAAGTATGAGTCGAACAAGTAACGGAACGCTGCCACGGCGCAGTACTCGTATTGTCAAAGGAAATGAGTTCGAGCTTTTGAATTGGCTCGCACAAATCCGCGTTCGAATTAGACACTACCTTTACGAGTATGATCGATGTTGGCGCGACACTTGCAATGGTAATTTTATAGATAACGCAAAGTTACGTACATAATAACACAGACGGGAGTCGCCCTCCATATTTAATATATAATAATGAATACAAAGCGGAGCTTTAGCCGCGAGTCGCAACAATATGGTCGTCACACTTTGATAGTCAGATTGTCTTGATTTGCAGCTGCAATATAATCGATTCCGTCTGTACTTTATATTCCTTGCATATTAAATGAGCTACAAAATCGTCACAAATTACCTTAAGATTTGACTGTGAGATGTATTTATGACGGGTCACATCGATCTGCGTTATTTGTGAGTGGAAAATTCCTATGTTCATTGTCTAAAAACGTTCCGGCTCCGTTACGCAAACTTATTCCACTCGAAATAAAGGCGGAAGCATTTTGAATACCTCCAGAAAGCCTCTACTGAATAATCGTTCCTTTCGCTCGAGAACAGACGGTAGTTATCGCTATAAAAGCTGTCTGGAAAATCGTAGAAGGTACAATTCTTAGCGTGTTCAAAGCGATAAAAGTCAGTGAAAAAGTAAACAAAGCGTCCAGTATTACAAATTTTTCTTCGAAGAATTTGTCTTAAAACACCTCTATTTGCAGTTTACTACGGTGATAATAGTTTGAAGTTTGCGAAACTATTGGAGAATCTCTTTGAAAGTGTTGCAGTTCAAAACGTTCTTGTAAAAGAAAATCTGTAAAAATCTCGAACAACGTTACAAAAGTTAGTTAAATGTCGCAGTTCAAATCGTTTATACACTAATAACAGCGGGAGTCAGAATGAAGTGTGTGAGGCGCTAAAATGCTGCTAGAGTTAATTTTTTACAAATTTCTTTTAGAAGTAACAATGTATTTTTGTTTTTTTATTTTTGACTTTATTCAAACCATTTTTATTAATTGCTAACTTTAAATATTAAAATCTAAATGTGCATACACATAACTTTCGTACATTTTTTCTTTAATCTTAAATTACTGATTTATTTATTTATTTATGTAATAATTAGTACGGTCATACACCAATTACACTAATTAAACTACTGACTACTTACAAAAATATAACAAAATTATTTCAAATTAAATTAAACTAAATAATAAAATTTAAGTGATAACATAAAATAGCAAAAATTATTAACGAATTGATACATTGCTTCTGTAGTGTTTATTAACGATATCAAACAAAAATATCACTAAAGTCTGATATGTAGCATTTATGTCGTATTTAATTCCCTAAGTATTCCCAAATGGATGAAATCTATTTCATAATGGAAGGTCTAAGGTCAAATCTGGACGTTTAGTTAATACTGTAGTCTAAAAGTATTTACCAAATAGTGATATTTTTATTTACTTCTTCTAGTATATTGATTTATTTATTTAAATTCCGTGACTGGAATGAGATCCATGAGTATTTATCGTACTGATAGACCACAATATTTATTGACCGTCTAGTCTTCATCTAAGTACCACTCATGTACCTATAAACTATCATAAATTGTTCCTTTATGTCTGTATGTGATTGCGTGTACAACAAATGAAAACGACACATTTTACCGGCACATCGCACCCAGTAGGAAGGGGCCCGCATATCCGCCATATCCTAATTGAGCCCATTGCGCGCGCTAAATAGTCGAGATTGGGTCGGCGAGATTGTTATCAGATTGAACCGTTTCAGCATCAACGCAATAAGGAAGTCCACGTCTACGCGACGAAGGATATTGGGAATTACGAATGAATACCATTTGTCTTAGTCTGAGGGCGGCGTGTGAACTTTCATAGATCAACTGGATCTTGTATATCAACCTCTTCTCTATCTCTATCTATCTTGTATAACGATCTTCGATATCGTTCGCCAAACAATTTTTTTTGTTGACGGAAAAGTTGGGTAACTTTTAGCATGGAGCGATTTCGTGTTATGCCGCATTCTTACACCTTCCAAACCTCCTCAGTCGCCTGAGCTTATTCGGATCTCGAGTGAAACGCACTGAGTTCGCAGAACTACTGTAAATTGAATAGCTATTGTAGGTACCTAGTCCTGTAAATTGAATAACGGCATTTTACGCCCCACTGTCGAAATCTGCCTCTCCTTATCATTTCAGAGACATGATCGTGGCTCCGGGTTCAATCCAAGCTAGCACATATTTATGGATCACTTGTTCTTGCTAAAAAAACTTTGTTAACGAACCCAACTACGCTAATTTTCTCACTATGAACCTCCAAACACATTAAATAGTTTTTTACAGGTCACTGTTAAATAAAGACTAAACCTATAAAAAAATTAGGTCCCACATTTACTCAAGTTTTTACAGAGTAATAAAATCTCGTAGAATTAAAATATTAATTCGTGCCAAATCCAATGTCAGAGAGAAACGGTTCCCCGTCAATATCAATTCGAAAACTCATTCGGGATTAATGATCGCAGTGAATCAAATCACAACTGAACTTAGAGAGTTAGTGGACTCGCAACAATCTTTTGCAAATCGCTCCCAGTACAAAAAACATATTGTAGTTGCAGATCCCAGTTGATTTTGCGAGCACTTCACACAATACCCCAGTCTCATTATGAGGGTCCTTTGTCCTAAGAACCAGTTTTCTTTTAATTCTTTTATTTAGGCAACCAACGGGACTTTCAATAAGTGTATCAAATCAAAATGTCCCCTCGAGTAAGCTGCTTTATTCGTGACCTCTTCAGACGCAGTCACCTTGATTGGCAACTTAACTTTATTTTTAATTGTACCAGACTGTCTCTGCTATTATTATCGCTAATAAATTCAATTTGTCTAGGGTCTAGACGTAAATTTGATGAAAATACATTAACGATGATGATTTTTTTATAAAAGCAGGGAGGCAAGCGCTACTTTTGAAATTTTTTTGGACGTAATGGTAGCTAACAGAAAACTAAATTCATCATTTAAATTTCTGCCCCGCCGGGAATCGAACCCGGACCCTCCGAATGGCAGACTGGTGTGGAAACCACTATACTACACGTTTCGTAGGATCATAATTATTATGATAATTATAAACGAGAAAAGACACAGGCCAACGCCTAGCTGCTAATAAATTGTCAATAAGTACAGAGCATTGTCGCCTAAAGGCGTCGTTTCTTACAACGCGACATAACGCGTTACCATAATTATTCGATAACATTAATTCTGGAACACTTACTGAACTTAATTATTACATTATGCTCATATTTTGCACCACCATATGGGGTAAACAATTATCCCTGTGATGTGTTAAATAATTATAGAACTCTTATACGAACGATACGTACATGGAAACAATTTTTTGAAGAATGCTATAAGAAGCCCTGCGGCAAAACCGGTCCGGTCCGCAAAGTCGATATCAGAAACATTTTTTGCGAACAATTTGTTTAATGCGGTAAATTAATTTTATCTTACAAATAATAATAATTGTTTTCTCTCCATTTTCAATTCTACATTTTATGGCGAAAGAATTTTAATGTTTTAATCATAAGTGTACGTACTACTTATATAATTATGTAGATATGTACCTACTTACTCCTAAATATGGAGAACCACGTAAACATTTGATATGCCTGCCTGCAACCCTTTATTATGACCGATTGTTGGGCACGGATCCACACATCCTGGGAAGGCCTGAAGCATACTCCACCACGATGATTCGATTCAAATTAGTGGAGATATCGATAACAACCAGGACCAAAGAGTTAACGTGCCCTTCCAAGCATTTAAGCGCGTATAAATTTTGTCACTAGCGGTCACCCATTCGTGTACCAACCGCGCAAAAACCTACCTTAAAAAATGCAACCACTTCCAATCCATATTAAAAGCGGGACTTTGCTCGTTTAAAACATAACATGGAACACAAATTAAATAAATAAGTATAGCTGCGATACATAAAGCTGAGACTAAATAAATAACATCAGTCAGCTTTTTGAGAAAATAGCCAATTATAATAAATAATAGATTATGATTTCATTTCTGTAGAAATGCCTCTACAGCCAATTACGCTACGTTGCTGAAATAATATCAAAGATATTATTTAAGAGACAGATATGAGCTTTCGTTTAATGACTTTAATGTAGAGACAGTTTGTAGATTCCTTGGCTAGATATTATTTTTCTAATAATTTGTTTTTAGTTGTTTCAAAGTAATGTACCTAATAACGAATCAATGGAAATAGGTATAGAGGAGTCTTAAGGTTGCATTGATAAACCGAACTTTGAATTGAGTTCTACCTTGAGTGCGCGATTAACTTACTTAGGTTCGCACGTAACGTACCTACCTATGATACCTTCGTAAAAGTGTCCCCTCTGTATGAGGGTACCGCTTCAGTTCTCAGTTACGTATACATCTACCTATAACGATAAGTAGTTTGTAGACAAAATAGGTCCGTAAATTTTGAGTGCTTAATTCGTACTCATAGTTTACAGAAATGTTACCTATGACCGTCTGACTAAAAGACTTGTGTAACCGATATTTAAGTTTTACAAACGATATCTTATTGTTCATTGCCTCTTTCTAACAAAAATAGGGCAATGCCTATCACATACCTTTGTACCAGCCCCATCACTGATTCAAGTAGGTAGTTCCTTGAAAAAATAATATGCTTCTTACATATGACCTATTTACTCGTACTTTATGGCGAGATTCCCCATACCCAAAAAAAAAACAAGAAATCGTAACTCATCTTTCTATTCTTGTATTCTTGAGGTACCTAAGCAAACCAGTAAAATGGAAACCATCACTCCATTCAATGCACTGTTGACAGTGAAACGATTAATTGCATGTTTATCGCATTTCACTTTCAAAAACGGATGTGTAGACGGACAAAAGACGAAGACCACGGTCGACTGCAGGCCACCGTCGCGTGATTCCCCCATCACTTCATTGTTTACACAGGCATTATTCACTTAATGAGACCACTAATAGACCCTTCGTGGCGCTGTAATTAATACGCGCCTACTAAGATTATTCGCGAGCGCGAGTCTTCGAAGTACCGTCAATGCATTGCTACTTTTAACACTGATACAATTTTTTGCAAAGAGGAAAGTTTTCAATGTATGGCATACAACATTAATTACTCAATAACGAACTGTCAACGACTTTGAATTATCATTCACACGGCCCATAGCTTATGATTTTGTTTTTTTCTAAGCTATCCAAAGTAAAACGAACCTAAGCACAATAAAAGTAAAGGTCGAAGTAGTGTAAAACCTTTAATTGCCCTTTGTTGGCAGATCTCTAAAGGTATACGCGGTCTCAGATACATTACAGACAAGTAAGTTATGTAGGACAGCAATGGCGGCCACTAATTACACCTGTGTTTTGTACGCCTCTCGCTAATAACAGTTGCGTCAAGCAAACATTAATTGGTGTGTCTTTATCGCAATTACACGCATCCGTAGTTCGAGGGCAACCGCGTGATAACAGATTTCTCTTCTGACCCGAGATGGAAACTTAATTGAAAATTAACTCCCCGACTAAGAGATACGACCTCGAAAAACTTACCGCAGCTTAGAAAATGGTTCTTTTTTTCGCATAATTAATACCTATAAACTGCTATTGACACGTTCCCATTGTAACTCGGAATGAAAACCTTCGAGATAATTCGTTGAAAAAATCCTCAGTCAACAACAACAATGGTCGCGAATTTGTCATTACCGCGGTACGTGACTGTAACCCAAACACAGACCGGTGCCACGCATGTCTCGTTTATTTTAATATCACCCTGATTTTTTACTCTTTTCCATGTTTTTAGTAACTCTTTTTGCCGAACGAAGCGACGTGACGCCTTCGCCCGACTTTTCAGATACCTGATAAATAATATCGGGCATTATTTCACGGAACCTTCAAGCAAATGTACGTGGATTATCATAAGGCCTTGTGATTTAGTTACTGTGAAAAAAAAAGGTCTATTCTGCGTCAGAGGAATCACGTAAACACCGAACTGTTGAAACTTTCATAGTCATTCACGTGTTATCCATAATAGAAAAACTTTTTGTCACCGAATAAATGAATGAATAATACTTACCTATTTTAATTTGGATCCAGTTATTTTCCACTGAATTGTTTTCTATCAAATTCCAAAATTTCAATATGGTCCACGATTTTTATTGTTTGTAGGAAACGAACACACAAAAAAAAAAAAAAACAATATATAACAACGCTAGGTACGAGTAATTTATCTCTAAGTATACTTACCGTTATTTACTTCTGTAGGTATATTAAGCCGTCTTCCAAATTACATTTATTATTTAGGCGTAAAAACCAGCGTTTCATTTTAATTTTTCTACTATATTTTACACGTTCTGTCGTAAACCTGGCTATGTTACTGATCCTTAAATTTTCTCTTTGTTTCATGTACCCTCCTATGACGCCAATATATAGTATGAAAAGGTATAAAAAATTTATCTTACACAACTGTATCGATTAAGCTGCCAGCGTGACTCGTACTAAGTAATAAATAATTAAATTTGCCCACTTACTTCTATTCGTTAATCCCAATATGGCGGGAACGATTGATGTAGGGTTCGCCTACTGTTTATGGTTATGGATTAAAATAATGTGAAATGAGTACACGAGAATGTATTAACATTGTTTAACCACTCAAGCGATCGAATCAATGTCTAATACATTTACGTGACTTACACCCAGGACATATGTAGATTGATAGAGCTACTTTTGTGACAAAAGGCGACAAGTTTAACTTATTAAATGTTCTCAATAATTTCAGTCCTTTTACTTAGGTGTACGGTACTACGGCCTAATATTTAATGAACTTTGCCGTACAATATTAGCTACAAAAGTTTTTATTTATTGCAAAACAACACATTTCAACACAATTACAACACACTTCCGTCTTAGCTATACCGGGCGGGCGGCACAGTCGATTACAAATCTTTGTATGAGGTTTATATAAACCAATTTTAAAAATCTTTGAATTTTTGAATTACAAGAACTTGCCTTCAACCCTTTTTATGTCGCAATGCTGGGCACGGATCTCGCCCCACAACCGAGGAAGGCCTGGAGCATACTCCACGCTGCTCCAATGCGGATTGGAAAAACAAGAACTTACCCGCATAAAATTACTGTCAATTGCTTGTTTTCGTAATTTACTTGTTGATATTTCTGTTTTTCATATCCTACGTTCCTATATTTTCTTTGCGAATAACGATACACTTATATTGTAAATCGACACTAGTTAGATGAAGCCTTATAGAGTAAGTTTAAGGCGTAATTACCGTGACATGAACAAACAGGAGATCATTATTATTAATAGGCAGTTTGCCATTTACACTTTACTTTAAATTTATAGTTTAGATTTTTTATTCCAATTAAGCTATATTCCTATAAAGGGCGTGGATATGAGATAACTATTTTATTGACACCGTAATTCTCCTTATTTAAAGGAATATATTGCGAGAATTTCCTCTTATTAAATTGACGTTGGTGGGAGTCTGAAGGCAACTCGAGACCCTTACGGTATACCTATAAGGATTAACAGGATAAGAAAAATATTTTAATGTAATCGGATACTTGTGTTAGCTGTATTCGAATAAGAAAAATTAAAGCCTTAAGTCCATGATTTTTAAACTCCTTCCCTGCGTCGGAATCAAACCTAGGACCTTTTGAATTCTGGACCGGCACGATTCTCATAAATGAAAATCCTATGTGAGGTAGACTCCAAACGAGTTTTCAATGTATTTCTTGATTATTTATTATAATGATAATCGTCTATTTAGGAAATCTTATTTTACGTACGACATAAAGAACATTAACACAACTTTTTCTGTTACAACTTTCTTAATGTAATATCTTTATACTGCGGTCGACCTAATAAGTATATGTTAGATAATATACTCTTCCAAAAATAAAAAACTAGCTTTAAGTCATTATTTTGCAAAGTTTTGGTATTAAAAACATAAACTAAACTTACTATGGATTAATTGAAGCTATTTATATGCAATAAAGGCCTTTCGACGTTAACACATTCAACACCCACTGGTCCCAAAGTTAGTGCACAATTCAAGTAATAAATATTTCAGGGTAAAACGAGTAATGTGCGAAACACTGCTGATCAATCAATCGATGACGAAGTACACCTGTTAAGCCTCAACAAAATTCTTAGAAAACGGACAGTTTTATTTCACATGCTAAATACACATCGCCGCCACAACTTTGATGTCGTTTAGCGAAAACAATGGAAAGATCCGAGAGCACTATTGCATACTAATTTGGACATTTTTATTTAAATTAACTTATTCTTATTATAAACGTGACACCGTAGTCCAACTGCTGTTAAAATTTACAATGCTATTTTAACACCTAAATGAGTCATGTGAGATTTTGAATGGTTTTTCGCACACTGCCTCGTCAATCCATTAGCTGTCGATTACGCTTGGTGTTAATAATGTATGCTTGCTGAAGGGAATTAAAATGTCGTTTACCTCTAAACTCGGCTGCAGGCGTCCTTTTTTGTGGTCCTCACTCACGGTTGTTACACGATTTCTATTCCGTTATGAAGATGCAGAAGGCTGGCCGGTCACGCACGTAATATGTAACCGACTGGCTTCCGTTATGACCGTCTCATTCTACCAATTTGCATCGCCGCACCTTATGCGCTTTCCTGACACTTTTCGCTATCATAAAGTGATCAAATAAGTGATCAAATGCGGTTATAAATCAGCCACTGTGAGACTTTCCCCCGACTGTCGTTACGATTCGTCATACTGACTTACGCTGCATATTTTCATGACATTTTGCCAGCTTTTTGCCGTTTGCTGTTATGCTAATACCTGATGATGGTTACGGCTTTATTTCCCGGTGGTAATATAGTGCTTCTGAGTTAATATAGTAAATTGTGAGTGTTCTTACAATGTACAGTAATTTGTCATAATACTGTTAGGGAAATGAGCAACCGATTGACTTGTAAGACTGACAAATTGCTCCCGTACATCATGGTCTGACATATTTATATAAGTTTCATTCTCTAATACACACGGGATATAAGTAAAAGTATACGAATTTACACACTTACAAAGTTAAAAAATACTGCAACGATTTTAATGAAATATGCACTATTATCGAATTTGAGGTAAGACAAGTAAGAAATCCTATTAATAGTTTCGGAGAAATGAGTAGACAAACCTACATACAAACAAACATAATACAGCTACACCTATTAAATTTTGTACATATATTAGTTTGGAAGCCCAAATAGATTAACACGTGTGAATATCTTTAAGATCGAATAGTATTAGGCTACATACATACTCGTAAGTACGTATCCTTTTTTTAAATCAGTTAACAAACCAAAATGTATCTCTATAACACAAGAACTTCAGTGGTCGTGCATCAATAATTTAGCAGTAATCATTAAAAACTGCACGAGGCACGAGTAATGAGGTACTAGCCGAATCTTAACCAAATGTACACCTTATTAGGAATCTCAATATACAGCTATTGGAAAAAAGGTGGTTTCGTACAACCTGAGGTCATTGGTATGCGCGTTACGAGCTCTCGAACAAAAGACGTTTTAACATCCTGTTCCCGCGACACCACTTTAACTCTTATTATTATCCTAATGACAAAAATTTATAGGTCCTTTTCGCCGTGCTGCAAATGTTAAATTCATTTTTTTGTGAAAAGATATCTGTACCGATTTATTCTATATTGCCAAACTTTACACCCCGCTCTCGATGAATGAACAGAAAATGACTTATAAATTACAAAAAGGTCATTTCATTGTTACAAGGCAACTTTTGTAACAATAAAATTATATTAAGTAAAATTGAAAATCTGTCTACATAACGTAGGTAAAAATACATTTTTCTGTTCAATATGTAATCACACACATAACACAATACAGGGTATAGCATAGTGGTAGGTAAAATATATTTTAATTTTTTTATTGATAGGTAATATCTAGCATTAATAACGATTTTTTTCTCTTTGCAGGTAAGTTACGTTGATTGAAACCATCTTGTATGGATGGAGGTAGGTAAGTCAGCAAAATAATTGGTTAATATTGATATTTTTTAATTATGTAAGTAAATTTCGATGATCAATATAGTGATTGATGAATGATGAGTTATAATATGACCACCCTAAATCATATCACTTAGATACGCAACATCGATGTCAGTTCACCAACTAATTCAAAATATTTACATGCACTCAGATACTTGTAGGAAAGATATCAATCTATCAACGATACGATACGAAACTCCAGAATTTTTCTACCTTTCGCCTCAACAATGAATAATACATGGCGGCATTATCCTGGATATTTACATAGCATTAGTACCAGTTTTTAGGTAAATGCTTGATCGAGAGAGTTACAAAGCGAGAGCACAAAATCATGTGTCAACAACCAACAAGCAAGCAACCCTAATAACCATAATAAACCACTTATTATCAGCCATACACATTACACTTACATCTTGTACTACGTAGGTATGTAGGTATGTAGGCTTATCTACACCAATGCGAACCATGCAATTGCGCTAGGAGATATGTTACGATCATTTATAGAAGAAAGAAAGAAATTAAGGTGCAAGAACTAGTGCAGTTGCCCGGAGAGGTACCACTCCTGCCCTCATAACCCGCCGTAAAGCAAATCTTGTGTCAAGTTCGTTGCATTGTGCATCGGTGGAGGAGAAAGGATGCTATAATAATTCATACGGGAGACTATGTTAAAACTAGATTTCATTTACGAGCAGTAAATTGACCAGAACACGAGCACACAGTTGTCTATAAATTCCACGATAAAATAATAAATACCTTTCTGACAACTTGTCACAGGCGAAAAGTCGACGTTACGAGATATGTCAATTATTTCAATAAATTGGTTTTTTAAACTCATTGTGCACCTGTGTTAATTAAGTATTGAGCTCAGATGTTTTGTCTTTAAATAAACAAAAAATCGTATAAACAGCCAGCGTACTGACATGGAAACTAAAATAGTAAAAATGGCGGTAAGGTGATCATGTTAATAATTAACCAGATGTTCTCTAGCCCACGTCTCTGATCGATAGCAATAATGACATTAATGACCGATCAGAATTAATTATTATTTTAATTGTATTAAATTATTAGAAATACGGTATAAGAAATTTTATATTAGGCGTGGAGTCAATTATTATATCTCATTTGATGTTGTTATAATTAATAAACGTCCATCGGGACGAGATAAAAATACTGCAAGAATTTCACTGAAGTAATATTATAGGTAGGAAGGAAGGCTTTGCGGACCTGGGTGTATTTATTATTAAAAAAAAATAATGTAATTAATAAATTGAACCTACATCCAGCATGCATTTCTGTATATATAGACCAAATACTATTTCACAAATTGTACTAAGTAAATCTGTAATTTTTCTAATAGAAATTTTTATTGGTTACCTTCAGCCTTCAGCAAAAAGCGATAGTTTCATCTTTACCTTTTCTCGGTCAAACGAATGCTTTATCGAGTCAAATGTATTAGCGTTCGTATATCATATCGCTTATCTCAACGCACTCCGATCTGCATTTCAAGCGATGCGAGCGCTACAGTGCTGCGGATTTTTATGCAAATACAATACAGTACAGATTGAATGTCCATCACTCGTCGGTTGCTCCTTTTCTTCTAATTTGAATGTTTTAAATATTACCTACTCTTTATACTCTATGTCTTGAGTATAAGCCAAAGAGCTATGAAAGATTTTGTCCGCGTCGTAATAGAAATCAAATTTAGGTGACAAATGAATTTTACTCGGTCACTGTTACCCATGGAGATGTTAAAATAAGTAACAAAATACCTAGCGCCATCTAGTGTCATTTTTGTGTTGTACTATTTTATAGTTTATGTTAAACAAATCTTTAGTCTGTGGCAAGCCATCTTGAAGTTTTAATAGAATTGTCATGTCTAACGTTAGATGGACGTGTTGGTACTTAAGTGCAGTACTATTTGAATGTTTTATAGTCAGATCGAAAATCAAGAAAGAATTTTTGGATTTTTTTTAAAGAAATTGAAATCAGCTAAAATAGCATGAACAATAATGGTGAAATTAGCGGAGATTACCCTCTCCCCCTGGACAAAAATAGCTGTAATGAGCTTAGAATATCCATACTAAACTAAATCTTGGATCCTGGGCTTAAGAGTAAGAATTAAAAATGGAACAGTTAGTAAAATTCCATATAGAAATACATACGTTGGCCTTAAATCGACATTAACTTCGAAGAAAGATCACTAGACACAGCTTTTCTTTTGTCTCCTACGCAAGTTCTTTGTTCACCTCAAAGTTTTGTTACACACAATACTATGAGTACGAACGTAAAAATGTCAAATGAATGAATGAACAAAATATATACTTATAGAGCTTGTAATAACAAATGCTTTCACCTGCATTTTGTTGGTGGTCCTCAGATAACGGTTCTGTTGCAAACGACTGTTTACAG
>DWQK01001444.1:0-15644 GCA_018231225.1 Noctuana stator
AGTACCGGCCGCGCCCGATGTTGCTTAACAATGTGATCGCTTGCGATTCACACTACCAGCGGGGCTATGCGCGCTTCTTTTTCTCATTTAATAGGTTCTAAACCAAGGATGACTCGACATATTTAGAACGAAAGGACTAATAAAGACTCTCGTCCAACCGTCAATCAGTGTATATTTTAATGTATGAACAGTATCAGTTTCAAAGAGTGCAGGCCGCCTTGTAATTAGTGAGAGAGAATTAAATGTGCATGATGAGTATCAGATGAGAGATGGGATGTATGGCGGGACTTAGGAAATTGTGATCATGGTCGTTATTTTATCCTCATCCTGAATGTTACAAGTAAATGGATAAGGGTGTACTTACATATTGTGTAAAGTAGTGTAAAGTAATGTATAGACTGACTATAATTCTATATATTTTTTTTGCAACGTAACTGGACATATAAATGGATTATCTTACACTAAAATAGTTTTTTAAATCGGACTAATAGTTCCTGAGGTTAGCACGATCAAACAAACAAACAAACAAACAAACAAACAACCTCTTCAGCTTTATATTAATATATTAGTAGAAGTATAGATTGCTCCCTACTTTTATTTGTATGTTTTCACTCATTGCTAGTTTTTTTTCTAAGGTTGTTTGGTAGAGATCGCAGTTAAGATAAGATCGCCTTTTGTTTTCGTTTTGTTTTCGTTTTTTTTTGTTCCTTATACTAATATTGTACGAGTAAAGTGCACAAGATTTTAAAAAAAGAAATCCATATAAGTATTTGTTCCAACCAATATGGTCAGATTTTGAGTTCTCTACGTTTTTGCTCTGTGCTTTAAGCTCTGTTGTTGTATAATATTGAAATTTACAATTTCAATTAAAAAAGTTTTTTTATTTAAACGTATTAAAAAACTAAGAAACCTCAAACAATTTTTCCTGCCATTACTATTAAAAGAAATTACATCAAACGCAACTCCACAACTTTCTCAGTGCTTTAAGTAAATGATTCTGTTCAAATTGACTTCAAATTAGGGAAGCAAATTGCCGTAATGGTTTTTAAATAACCCAACAGCTAAGGGAAACGTCAAACAATAAGCGCGTTCACTTTTCAGTTTGCTCGCTACATTAGCACTATTTTTTTAGACTATGGCTTTGTTTGATTAAGTGTAAGGCTGTGATCGTACTATCGGCGAATAACAAGAGAAATATTCAAGAGCTGAAACATTATTTATGGACGGATATGATTTTGTTTCCAATATGTTCCATGTATGTTTATTCCGAGGGTATAGCGATGCGATAGACATACATAAAACTTTCTGATTTGTAAGTAATAAATGCTTGAGATAAAGTACAATGAAAACATATTTTTAAATATCCTGAATAGCACCTTGTAATATCAAGATACCTCTACAAGATGTACCCAACATGTACCCAACCTGGTAGATGTACCTGCATAGCCTTAGAATATTAATGTAATTTACATTGCAATTCTGTATGGTTTGACAACATTATATTGTACTCACCCATATATTGTCCAAAAATAAATAATTTAGAAATAGAAAGAAACCATTTTGCGGATACAAATTTTACAGTGCAATAATTTAACAGTAAAATAAATATGTAAAGTTCGCCTTTGTAGCGACAAAAAGCTGTATTATTTATCGCTTAACCGGTGACAGTGGACCAGGTGGTCATAGGAATAACGGTAAAACTAAACTCGATGAATGGCCCCAAACATGTAACGTTTGAATGAAATATTGTTTTAATGTTTCCAATGGAAAATGCAAATGGAGAAACTTAGCAATGCGAGGCTTTCAACTTTCATTTGTTACAGGAACATGCAAAAACTCGAGAACGTACAAAAAGTTGTAAAAGGAAATCGTCTGTATTTTATGTCTAGAGTTTATGTCATAAAGAAACTTGAACGCACATTTATGTGACTTGTAAATGCCGACTGTTAAATTATAAAGTGGTGGTCTTTTAGAATAATAATAGAATTTATGAAGGTCATGCGCGATGTTCTCGTCAGGACCGTGATTTGTCCGGGGGCATTACGAAGTTTTGTCTAATTGCCTTTTGAATTAATTTTTTGCAGAAATGTTAGATATAAGAACTGGTAGAATTTGGGAAGCTTGGGAAATACTTCCTAAGTCAGTACCAAAAGTTGCCCGGGGACTATTTCCGGATTTCATCTAGTTGCCTCCTCGTGTATTTTTATACAAATAGTTTTTATAGTTCTGCTCTTTTGTTGTTGCGCATTAAAAATTTAAAATGCATGCCCCAAGTTAGGTTCATTAAGGTTATTTACTAACTTGCAGCGGGAAATTTAAAAAATTTAATTTTTCATAACAAAGTATGATTTCCCTAATATTATAAATATAATACCAAATCTTTAAATCACAACTATCTCGGGGGCTGTAAAAGGCATTCCTTTCCGCCTTCCCCTTCCTCGCCACACGCCTCGGCATTATCGTCCACTTTCTTTGAAAAAGTTTCCAGTGACTTCTGACTTAACATCCGTGGCGCTGCGCGCTTATTGGCTAGTTTTTTAATTAAAAAAAACTAACAAAAGCGATGCTTCAATCAATGTCAAAGGCCATTACACGGGTGCCTCAAAAGCGGTTGTTCGATGAGATACACGTTTTAATTACTTCATTAATCTAGATCAAATGGTGGGCGGTTGATGTTATTTTGATGTGGGTTGCTATAGGTTGATGTTGCTGGTGCTTCATATCAATTAAATATGTTGTCTTATTTCTCTCGGTTTACGTGAATAAGAATTTGAAAAGAGATTTGATGGTAGATAGAAGATGGGTCATCATTATCGTTCGTAGAACAGCATTACTTTATTGAAGTTGCATTCATAACTCTTTGTTAAGCAAGTCTTGTGGCAAATCCTAACAGAGCTTTAGTAATAAAAGTAACATTAAGGGTGTTGGAACTGGTATAGTTCGTCCGAGGTGGTACCACAGTTGCTCTCATAACACAAGAATTTGCCACATTACGGATTATGAGTTACTAGTTCTACCACCATTAATGTCAACGAAATAGGTTCCAAGTAGTTCCAACTTCATTTTATTACTAAAGTTCTGTTTGGAAATTAATTAATATTTTTAAACTTTATCGTTGGTTATTAATCGCTATAGTAACGTGGTTCAATCGCATAGGTGCAAGATCAAATATTACAAAAGTTCCATTCTATTATAAATTCTTATCCTGATACTAACAAATGCGGCAACCCTGATCTTAGAATATAGGAGGAAGGGATCAATTAACCTTTTCACCTGGCGTTGCCCGCGATCGGATCTAATTCAAAACCGACGACCTGCTAACGAGCCTCAGTGTAGATGCACAACGATGTTATATTTATGTCATATAGATATAGTTACTCTGTCGTTGACTAAATGATACCTGACTAGTATGGTGGTTAATTCTAAGTTAATAATTCAATTTATATTTATTACCATGAAAGTTTTATAATATACGTATTATTGTTAGTACAACATATAGGTATATGTATACAATTGTGTCAATAACTTCAGCCTAATTTCTCGTGCTAATTCAACTACTGTGCCCCCGCATTAAGATTGCAACGTAACGCTTTACAACATTCCTCGATAAATGTTACACTAATTAAAATTATTAAATCTTACACTAAAATAAATCTTCAAATCGGTCCAGTAGTCCCTGAGTAAACTCAGCGTTGAAACAAACAAACAAACGAACTTTTCGGCTTTATATTATTAGTACCTATAGACAAAGCTGAAGACATCATCAACATATTGCTGAAATTACAAGAACACGTGCCCAAACCCATAAAATTCCGAAAATAGTAATTCATTAGCAGTTCTATGCCAATCAAAAGAATTGGTCATTAAACAGTAGCGAACACAATAAGCCCCTCGCACCAATTACTCCGCAATCAGTCCCTTGTACCAATTACTTTACATCAGTACCCTGCATTAATTACCCTGGTAGGAACTGAATGCTTTAAATTAATAGCGAGTCAGCCTCGCTGCGGGCGGTTTACATTCATTTAAATATTAAAATGCATGAGGGATTGGGAAAAAGAGAATTAATAAACCTTACGACAGGCAATCTGTCAAAATACAAGGGTCCAATTTGTTGGTTAGCAAGGGTTCTACTCAGTCTGTGCTTACATATATGTATTAGTGTGGTATAGGCAATAATTCTGCTATTCATACGAAAAAAATGTTACTGAGTTCCCACTATGGTTATGGATAATTTTATTCATACAAATGTATATAAATTAGCCTCGAATACTTGAAGCAAATTCACTTCCATATTCCCATCTTCCACGTAAAAGTAAACGAATAGAACACAAATCGAAAAAGAAAATAGAGAAGAACAAAGTCTTCATCTTCACTCTTCGTTCTCGCGTTCGATTGCGGAGGTGCGGATTCCGGAGACACGTTATCCGTTTATGACCTCAAAGAGGGCCTGACCTATTTGAGGTTACGACGGTGGTGAACATGGGTTGGTGAACACTCAACATGAGACAACTTGCATGCTCGTTTGCTACTAATAAATGACAAAAAATTAAGATAATCGTGTTAGAAACAGAAGCCGGTAAAAACTCATCGCCAAAGCTGCAATATCCAAGAAGAGTGAAGATCTACCACCACAACGTCCATCAGACGTCCATAATGTCGTGCCACTCTGTCAAGAATGAACGACTAACTAAAGCTTCAAAAACCTTAATTAAATTCATATTAACATCGTCATTAAACTTAATCGAAGTCACTAACGCGGGTAATAAAGCGATAACACACTAAATCTTTAATACCATAATGTTTGACTTAACCTCGATATCAAAACGACTAATTTCTATTCCCACTTTGTGTGGCTACCATTACTGCCGTATCATATGAAGTAAATTCTGTATCATTTTACACAAATCATATTGAACTTTAGAAGTGAAATATAGAGTTTAAAATCGAGTGTCGAGATCGTATGGTGTCGTAAAGCCATTGAATATGGAGTTTGTTCGTTAAAGCCGTTGTATGGTTCTCTGTTTGTTTTGGAGAGAGCGTGGAATGACTATTATTTCAGAACTAATATTACGTTTGCGGAGGTACTACAAGAGGACGGTAGACTTGAATTTCCTTTGGGTTTTGTATTCTTTTGAGGGGCTTTGCAGCTGATTTTCTTATTTTTTGCGGTATTCAAACAAATGGTCGTGATTTAAAAGGCAGATGTTAATTTAACAGATTTTGCGCTGAAATAATTCACTGAAAATATCTTTATTTTAAGTACATACCTAAGTAAAAATAAGTTTGTTATGTGTATACAACATTATATAATTGTTTTGTACATGTGTATGTCACTGAAGTCCTCCTAAACGGTTGTATGTTGTATGTTGTGCGTTGTGGTTGTATGTTGTGCGACGAACAGTCTTGACTATTTGAAATTGCCACTAAAATGAAGGAAAACCAGTGGAAGCTATAAAAGTGACATAAATTATGCAGGTTTGTGGGTAACCGCGACTGCCGGTGAACCGCTTAGTGACAGTTACATTAGGGTTATTACCAGCCTTCTAGCCTCTATAACTTATAGGGGCTAGGTTAAGCAGCGGCTTAACGTCTTCTTACTCGCTTTACAAACAAAAATACTGCCCGTATTTTTATTGTTTTGTATCACTGAACGGTAGTCATTTAATTAACTTCCTTTGGTAGCGAAGAAAAAAAGGGGATTAAAGGCCACATAATTTTTAAAGATCCGTATAAGTAATTTACAAATACTGCAGAGTTGCTGAGCCGTTTGTGTGGAAGAGCTTATTTAAATCTGTTTGTTTTGAACATTCACATTGTACGTAAACAAATAATTATAACTCGCGTTAGGAAAACAACCAGCTTCAAATTTGTCGCGCTCACACTTTTTCGTTTTCTCATGGAAATGGGACGACACGGAAAGCACCAGCTTTCAAATAAAAAAGAATCATCGAAATTCGTTCACCCCGTCGGAAAGTTATGAGGTAACAAACAAAAAAAAATATACTCGAATTGAGAACCTCCTGCTTTTTTGAAGTCGGTTGAAAAGGTTCATGAATAGTGTTACATTGCTGTAATTTGTTCAGAACCTTTGTTGCCTGGTCTACAACCCAAACGGTGCGAAATGACAGCGGACAGACAGACAAAAACTGGCCGGGGTGAACGACCGACAGATTAATTGCACCTCATTTCATCGGGCCTGTTCCGCAAATTGTTTGATTCAAGAAATTCAAAAAAATACCTGCAGGTGTATTACATGCAACATGCTGGATTTGACTTTAATTATTAAAACCATTATTTTGATTATTTACTATGAAAATACGGAAAAAGGGACTGCTTTTTAGATCGTGGGAACTGGGTTTATGATTTAGTTCAGCAATTATATCAGCAGTACTGATGATTGAAACTGTTGCGAGTGTTTTAAGTCCGTTGCAGTTCCAAATATTATAGCAACCTTGAAAAGCTCAGGCATGCAAGAAACGCGAGGATTTCTGCGGTCTAATGATATAGCGTAGCTACCCTATTATTCCGTTTTTCGGAGATCCCAAAGTTTCCCAGCTGTAATGGTGTTGTGGTTACAGACTGTTTGTGTAATTGTTTTTGTGTTTGTGTTTATGCATGACACCCACACATACAAGAAAACCTAGTGTATACCAATGAGAGCGAGCGTTATTTTATTTAACAAAAGATAAAAGATATACTGCATGCATAATTTAAGTTACGTACGCATAGCGTTGACAGGACAAAACAACGCGTTAAAAATAAAATGCATTACTTGTTCCTCGCATAAAGGCATTTATAGAAGGATAAAAAATATAAAACCACGATACATTTGCAAATTACGACAAAATCCTTATATCTAAATTCATAAAAATCAAAATTAGACGCGACAATATGGCATAGCTTTTAACTTTTAACGCGACAGACTCGCATACGTATTCTCCCATTCGGGTTCAATGGCACGGCATTTAGAACTATATTACGTTGAGATAAGAGCTATTAGGTCTTATGGCATTGTTTTAAGAGCTCGTGAGTGCATACTTTAGCATCGTAATGCCTTTTATGGGTGCCGGTGACGTTTTCATGGCTTCATACTTTGGCTTAGTGCATTTGGCCAGAGGCTTGGAGGGGTATAAAATAGTTTTGTCGTGTAGTTTACGGGATGTTTCTAGAACCAGGAAACAATATTTCAAATCGAAATAAAAGGTATCTAAAATTAGGTTATTGGAGAAAGGTCTTGAAGGGAAAGGAAGAAAGCTGAGGATAATATTAAAAACATTCATGAGAATTAAACTGTCAAGTCTTACACTGCATTGCAATAATCCTCTTTATGGCTATTAATGACAGTTCTATAATGTTCAAATAAATAACTGTCTGATTTATGCTCAGTTTATATATTTTATAGTTGTGGTATTTTTGTATTAGGAATTATTGTAGTTCCTGTGTTTTAGTTAGGGAAGTGTGTTGCTGGAGACCATATTTAAGGCGACCCAATCAAAAGCCCAACCTAAAGCCTTTCCTAAAGGCTCTTTGGAAGAAATTGCTTTTTTAGCAATAAGATAAGATCGACTTGTATATACTTGTAAACTTAAATATATTATTGTTTACTAAAACACATTCGTATGTAATAAAGAGTTATCTTTCTATCTAGCCCTCGTAAGTAGCAACGCATCCACATATTACTAATATTATTACTTTTATAAGATATACTTCTTTCTTATTAGAGATTGGAGTTACATTGACCACTTAATATCAGGTAGCTTGCTAGCTACTCATTTAAGATAAAAAAAATTAAAGTGATACACTGCAGTTGCTACAAATAATCGTGGCCAATGTCTTTATTGAAGCATGCAATAAAACAATCAATGTTGCCGAGTTACTTGTACGGCGAACTGTAAAGACGAGTTATTTTCACCGCCGAATGAATACAGCCGTAACTTTTCTTATCAAGACATAATACGGACGAAGAACAAATATTTTATTTGAAGTTGTAAAATTCTTTTTGGAATATAGGTACCTACATTTTTAGTAAACTTTGGAGGCGAAAGTTTAGAAATAAATAATTATATAAAATGTCAGTGACTGCCACGGAGATTGACATAATAAGTAATTAAAATATGGCTCTTTTGAATTAAAAGATAAAAATATTATAATAAAATTCACTATAACATTTAGTAGATGTGATAATATAAAAAAAATAAATAAGATATATCAACCGAAATAACGATACGTAGATAAAAAGTTCAAATAATCGTGGACAAACCGGAATGTAATTCCAATTATTACGAATATAATGTGATTGCAGTATACTACGAATTACGTTTACCGTTTAATGTATTACATTTTGTTATTTAATGTCAACGCTATCTCTACATCGCAGCGAACCCGTTGATGTCTTTTCTAAGATTACATCTACGACGTGCGACTCGAGTCTACATCGAAATGTAGAAACGCATTTTATAGTAATCTGAGTAGATATACAAGTGAACAGGGAATTTACACTTGAATATTTAATAGAGATATTTATAGTTTAAGTTCATAAATTATAAAAGTTCTAGAGATTCATTATAATAATGTTCAGTATAACATGTAATTTCGATGTATGATATTCAACTTACACTATTTTTTCCAGATTTAGTATTTATAAATAAAAATCTTCTGAACTAACATCGACGTTGAGTAATGCTTTCTATCTTTTATTAATGTGAATGTAGAGTTATTGCCAAACACATTCCAACGCTCAAATAGAGTTTCGTATGAATCTGCTTTGAATACTCGTAATATCTTTTGACTTGAATGCAAAGTCGATCCATCGTCTCTACATCTCGAATGTAGAGTGGCATCAGCCTCACATCGCCCTCCATTGTCATTAACGATACGATCAATCGTTGATACTTTGATTAATGATTATATATGGCGGCGCAACTTAATGATTTAATGGCGATTCGCTTCAGTTGCCTCAATAAACGTAACCAAATACTTTTTGAATGTGTTTAAATGATGATTGGTATGCAGTAGCAGGAATATACGAACTCTTATTACTTTGTGCATATTCAGTGTTTTAACTGCTTTTACACTTAAGCTGATAAATCAATCATCATTACCTTATCGCGATTTGTAAATTTGTGTATTTGACTCTACAACACGTATACAAACTTTATCTTGTTTAAACTTAAGTTGAGAAATTTAAGAGTTATTTATATATTGTTTAGACACTAAATAAGATAATATCATATGATTAATTTTACAATTTGTAGCAATTAATCTAATAAGAATTCTAACAAGAATCGAAAATGAATATTTAATGCACTAGCGTGTGATCCGTTCTGTACGGCACAGTATTGATTGTATAACCACCTGATATCACTACAACAAACAAATAGTGGTGTAACCTTAACAAAAACTCACCTCAAATACATCCAACAAGAGCCGGCCTCATACCACTCGTACGCAATCCAAAAACACTACACTTTGCACCTACTGCTTATAATGCACTGTAATATCTACGATAACGCCACTAGAATCACTTTCATATTTTATCCACACTCAAGTTCACTTTGCCGACACTTTATTTGAAAAAAATCACAGGAAAAATTCATTAACACTTACAGAAAAATGTAGTATAAAGAAAAATAACAACACATGCAACCTTATGGGAGGCTTTACTCAAACTGACGCAAGCGGCGCCACCTGCGATCGCGCATATCTTCCATCTCACTCGCTCTTCACAAGTCATGAATATCTGAAAGAGAAAACAATGGTTACTGGTGTTGCGATGAGCGAAAGCTTTTTGCTTTTTGGGGTCCAAAAAACTTTGTACGTTATTTAATGGTACATTCGCAGAGACATTGGAATGGTTTAACACAGATGTGGTTTGTAGAAAGTTATGGTACACTGGAGTCAAATGAATAACATTTGCAATATTTTTGTTGGTTTCATTATTATTACACACAGTTCGTATTACATAAGATACGATACAAACTCACAAATATGGTGTTATAAGATAGTATAATGAACATACTCACAATTAATGGTGGTGTGTGATAGAGCTAGTCAATTCAAATACTTAAAATCAATGAGAAATATATGAGAAATAAATATATAACGAGTGCCATCAAGAACAGTTACAAATCTTAATTCCTGATAAAACCACAACAGCTTTCTCTATGTTATAAAACTATGGAAAATGAGGCATACCTACTGGTAAGGTATTGTAAAGACAAAATGGCTTTTCTATCCACAAAATTATGTGAAGATATAGATTGAATATTGGGTTTGGGAAAGGCCGTAAAGTTGTAATCATGTTATTTATCGTTTACTTATTGAGTCATTCTTATTGTCAATCTATATTAGTTATTGTCACTATCAGGGTTAAGGCTCGGGCTTATTCAGGCTCATTGTTAGTTATTGTCACTTAAGGCTTAAGCTATACTGCATAATTCGTTAATAATATGGAATTTATACATTTGATTTTAAAGGAGTGCCGAGAGTTTTTTTCCGCCGGCTTTTTTCTCCCGCCCTACCTTAGCCAAAAGGGCGCCTAAAGCCGACGTACCGTATTATTTGATGTTCATCCAGTGTAAGTATACGTGTACCATATGATGAATAAAAATTTTTGAATTTAAATTTATGAGGGCGGTGGTTGGTAGGTACCTCACCGATAGAACTAGTGGTCTACAAACTGATAAATATTAAAGCCGTATTATTTTATTCAAATCGCGTTGATGAGGAATGGGTATCAGATATAATGAATCTAAATTCTCTACTAACATCTATCGTTTACAAAAAAGTATTTTCTTTATGAACAGAAACCGTCTGTTTTATTTTATTTTACGTGCGCTTTAAAAATACGATAAATTACGCGGCGTTATCCCGGCCGGCGTTCGAGCGACCCATGTTCAATTTGGAGCCGAGTTTTTGGGAACAAATCGTACCAACGTTTATCCCTCGGCTTTGCGGCGAAGGAAAATGGCGTAAAAATCTGCATGTCTGAGGAGAATATCTGAGCTATGTGAAGGCCGGAAGGGCGATAGAGACGTCACTCGGGACCGAAGAAACGAAAGACGATCGTCCGAATCGTCGCCCATTTTAAAAAATATGCGACACTAGCACAGAACTGATTAACGATTTCGTATAGGTGAGGTGACGTTACGTGGGTAATTTTCCTTCCCATAAAACTTCTTTATTGGAATACGAGTACATTGAACGGCTTCTTTTAAACTTTCTGGAAACCAGCCTGCTATTTAGCATCGATAGGTTACGTTAAAATGCATTTTTGCTTTAATAAATATTTATTTTAAATTTTTAAACCACATATTATTTATTTTATAATGTTTAAAATAATAATAGTTTGTTTAAATGTGCGTAAAGTATTTTAAGATTCTATACTTAACTTTAAATTTTTTTATAAATGTTGTAATCGTTTTGTGAAATCGATTCCTAGTACTCGTACATACTTACTCGGATTTAATGAGAAGATTGTACCTACGCAGATAGCATTGAAATTTCAAGCAATTTTTATTCGCTCCCGCAATCTAAGTCTAAATTTTAAACAGTGATCGGTAGGTATGGTGTACGTCGATATTATATTTGATTCTATTTCTATAATATAAACGCGACAGATCACCAATTTTCTTAGAATCGCGAGGCATGAACCGATTCGAACAACACCTCTTAACTCTGTTGCACGTTTTAAACTGCTTAATAAATTTTTCCATGGATAGTTTCAGTTATATTTAATATCTTTCTAACATTCTTATCGTTTGTTGGTATTAGCTTACATGTTTTCCATTCATCGCCTATTGAGCTCGTTTGTTAAATTAAAAGTGACGGAAACACATTCGAGAAAAACACTAATGGATATGGTATTTATAATCATGTTCAACATTTTGATATTAAATATTTTAAAAAGTGAATCAGTTTACTATATTAAAATATTTGACGCCTCTCGTTTTCGATTGATCTTCAATTCAAGAGAACTTCGTATAAAATATATGTAAACGTAATTGTGTGGGCTCCGAGAAATATGTCACGTATCGGGGGTCCGCTGGGCCCCCGTCTAGATGATACCCGTATTATATCGTCGTCGATACGAAACACACCCGATCGTTTTGCCATATGAGCCGGATTACCCTCCATAACGTCTTGATGTCCGACATCTGCCGCTTCCTCGGACCAGATGCTTTTATATTTTTTAGTAAGTAAAAGCCGACCTCACTATTTCTAGTTTTACCTGCTTAATTTTGCTAGCTAATTAGCTAATCTGACAATTCAATGATTACTTGCACTTACCGATTTGGGTTTAAAACATTGATTTACTTAAAATGATTCATTAAAACGGAAACTAATTATTCAACATATTCTTTCGAGCTTGTTTTTTATTAAATTCCTCGTAGTTTGGATTGCTTCCATTCACTCTTTCCTTATGACACTTAGATCAAACTAAAAGGGCTCTATTATTGCTCTTCTATCTTATTTATACGGTTCGAATAAACCAGCTGGTATTATATCGGAAATTTCTCAGCCTCTTAGACATACAATCTGTTGCGGGGAATTTATCTAGACTCCGCCATTTGGTGTTCTATTTATTGTCGTCTGTAATGTCCTCTTGCAGACAATTTGCTACTAAGTAAGCAGTCATTAGAGAATAAGTCGTAGAACGGTAATATACCTACTTACTTTACACAATTTATGAACTGAAAATAGATTTAATATAAAGCAGATTCGTAATAAAATTATGTTTAGAAATTAAATTACCTAATATACGATTATTTACTTTTGACGTTTATTCGAACATTAAAACTCACTGTGAAAACCGTTGCATAAAATTGGCGAGTTAATGACCGGGTAATAAACATACAGTGACGCCATATTAATATTTTAAGCAACTAACATATCGTACGCAAATTGAGACGGCTGCACCTGTATAAAATGGTTTAACATGAGACGATGATGTCTTTCAGATGTAAGAATCCATGTCTACGAAATCTAGTTTAAATTAATTTTAATAATTATTCAATATCGCACGCCTTTATAGCTTGTATACCTACTATGCGAAAATTAATTATTGAACTATTTAAGTCTAAACTTTGTGTTATTCGATAACGAGAGATTTAGATTACGATAATTGTGTGAGACATATTCGTGTACAATACAATTAAAATACATCGAGTGATTTATTGTATCCATGGTAGGTATGTCTCGATGAAAGCATTGAAGATGCACTTTAGATTCCAATTGCGACATTAATTATAGAGTTATGAGGGCCAGCGAGACGACGCGAAAATAGACTTGTAATATACGATTTGCAATGTCTGCGGTTCATTCTAAGTTTACTGCAAGATTCGAAGATTTTTTGTCATATTTTATATAACTTTTGAATTTTTGTAAGGAACTACAATATTTTTTTAATTTGCAGTTAAATAATTTTTTTATAAATTTGGATTTTAATTGTTTCTAAAGAAACTAGTGGACAATAAGCAATTCGAACCTTAAAGTTATATTAATACCACATCGCGACTTGGTCTTGGTATACGGCTTACGTGCATCGAGATATCTTTCCTTGTCCGATCAGTTACAGGGTAATCAATGTCTCGGTGATGAACCAAGCTTATAAATTGGTATTTGGTTCTGCAGACCAGACGTTGGGTCAAAGCTACTGGACGTCGAAGGGACATTTTTTGATCTTTTTCTAGTAGATAAAGCTGGCCTCCAGTTGTAACATTTTGACGATATCTCTTATTCTTTAATACTATGAAATAACACCACAGTTGTGATTTCATAGTGTTAAAGAACATTATAAACTACACATAAGAAATATCAAACTTACTTGTTTATAAATGAAACGATTATGCCTTTTTCATTTATTTTATTAGTGGTATTTTCTATACGTATCAGTTCTGTTTTAACAGAAATATTTCTAAAATATAGTGTCAGAAAAGAAATACGTAACAATTTTCTTTCTTATTAAAAACAAATTATATTGAATAAAAAGCCAGTCCAATGCTACTCGTTCAGAGTCCTCTGAGAACGGCACCGCTCGACCAGCTTCAAATAAAAAGTTACGATTTCACTTTAAACAAGAAGGAATCTGTTTTCCTTATTGCATCATTTATTGAAAGCAACAGGGTAAGAACGAGCTTGATTAAAACGTTGTGTAGATTGACTCTGCATTCAATGTTAACTTTATTTTTCTCATTGTTGCGTTTGTATTCCTATTATGATGTTGTTGAATGATAATTGAGATAAAGCTTTAAATAAAGAAATACTTACTGAGAAAATACTCGAGGGTCCAATTATAAATTATTCCGGATATCTTAAACGGCATTGGTTAACTTAAGATTGCACAAGTTTTATAATGTTTATACTTTATATTCACTATTGTAGATTGCTGTATTCAGCATTCTTTTCCTTTTATAATGTCTGAAAAATTTCAAACAAACAATACAAACAAACCGCCACAAACATAATATCTATAAGTATGTACATGCATATATCGTAAAACGGAACAACAAAATTTAAAAGCTCAGTCTCACGACTAACGAATCACTTTGCATATTGTAAACTTCTTACTTTTCCTCAGCAAGATAAATACCTCTTCTATTCACGTCCCGCTAATTGTCATCCATTTTTAATTGCCCTTCTCATTATACTCGTTTATACTCGTACGTACGTGTACATAGCTTAAAATGTACTTTACATTGTCTATTGTTGGGTTAATTATAGAGAGAATTGTATATCGAGACCTGTTTGATTGTGCGTAATGCAGCTTTTATAAGTAATATGTATGTACATGAAAGTTAAATTATGAGCCAACTTATTTACGGCGATGCGTGCGTATATATAGAATGTTTGAAAATATATTCTTTTTATAAGTTAAGACAATTTTATCATTAAAGTGTGGGTACGCTGTCTCACGTAGGTACTCGCTTGTACTTGTAGAAGTACCTACTCGTATGAGACCAAGAGTCGTATTCACCGACTGTTCGTGTGTGTTCACTCGTTTGCGGCCGCTGATGTTTGTAAACGTTGCACTGCATTTAGAATAGTGCTTTCGGCCATTCCCTTTTTTCCTTTCATCGATATTGTTCATCACATTTTCATAGCAAAATGATTTGTTACTATAAAAATATTTAGTCATAATTAAAATCGATCGCAATCAGCTGTACATTTATATTATTTTATATTTCTTTTTTATTTTTATTTATTGAAAATAAATGTAGCTTGGATTTATTTTGGTATTATTACATGTCATTGTGTGGATTCATCATAAATTCTGAAAATATGTTACTCTTACAATCTTCGTCAACCGTAATCAGGCCAAAATTCTTCATTGAATTAATGTCTATTGCTTGTCGATAATAGCCAAGACTAAATATAGATATTTTTATTGTTGACATCGATAAAACCATTTTGTTGACAAAGGCACGTCACTACGTCGGCTGCCACTTCCCACGGCCCGTTTCTAATGAGCCGCGTTTACTACTTCTGTTCCCTAACGGAGGAACTTGAGGTACAGATTTAGAAAAAAAACTGTACAATTAATAAAAAAATTCATGGAAATACTTAGTATGTGATGGAAGCAATGTATTGCTTTTGTTTTCTCTGAAAATATCTAACTGCTCTAAGTGCTTACAGAAGTGTTG
>DWQK01001445.1:0-15643 GCA_018231225.1 Noctuana stator
GGCAAAGATAGGACGAAAAAATCTGATTACGTTCTCAACTTTGCCTAAATATAATTTTATTGAATTCTACGCGAACCCGATAAACAATAATTATAAAATACAATAGAAAAAAGGTTAAGCTCTAATAATATACTAAAATTTATCAGATAACAGTACTATTGTTCAACTTATATTAAAAGTTTTCTACGTCAATAAAAAGCCGGCCTCGTCCAGTGCTGTTTGATTGCAAATTACTTAAATTGTGTGACAATTTACAAGATGGCGGCAACCGTTATGGGTTGCCAGATTGATAATATCTATGACTACTGAGTTTTCAGTTGCCAGATATTAAAAATAAAAGAGACATTGGGATCTTCATGTTTTAGGCAAAGATAGGTACAGAAGGCAAAGTTCCGGCAGTTTACGGTACATTAAATTTCAAAAGGATTCTTTGCTTATGGATAACAACATAATGCAGAGCGTTAATAGTGAAGGTTGAATTTTGAAAACTCTCAGCTTGTTCATTATGACCGATGAATGAGACGGAAATATTATTAACGGCTTCATGCCAAACAAAACGCATTATATTTCGATTGTTTCAGTGTAGTGACGGGCAATCTTACTCGTAGCAAAGACTTTTAGTTAAAGGCTAGCTATAATTACTTCAATTATACTTTTTTACGAAATTCAGCATTGAGTTCATTATAATGTTGACACGTCCAGAGGCCAAACCCCGGCGGAGGCGGAGCTGAACTACCTGGAGAACGCCAAGAAGCTGCCGCTGTACGGCGCGGAGCTGCACCTCGCCAAGGACTGTGACGACATCGACATCGCGCTCGCTGTGTGCGCCGCCGGTGTCACCGTGTTACGGGATAGGTAAGAGACGGGAGTAGGGGGTTGAGCCGAATCTCATTTAATTTTAATTTGGTCGTCTAAGAGGAATGGTTGAGCCGAATCTCATCCAATTATTTACTTTAGGCATTTATGGGAAAGAGAGTGGAGCCGAATCTCATCTAATCTTACTTGGAGCGTTTCGGGGTGGGAGGGGTTGAGCCGAATCTCATCTAATCTTATTTTGGTCTCGGCAAATATCACGTAAATTTTTTAAGTTACAAACAAAGTAAAATTGCGAGAAAATAGTGTTAAATTAAGTAAAACATGTTTCTCCACCTTTTCTTTATCTTATTTACATAAGTAAGTAGTACAAAATGAAATCGCTTCCGCCGTCTGTTTGCTTAGATCTGATTTTAATACAGTTTACAGCAACAGACAGAGTAGTTCAAGAGAAAGGCTGACTAACCTTGATCCAAGATGAAGTTCGCCGGGTCAGCTAGTATTATCATATTTTTAAACCTACCTCATGCGTTTAACCATCACCCAGGGTCTTCTGGAGGACAATGCCTTTCACCTCCGGACAGTTGTACCGGGTGTAAGTTACATAAATAAATAAAGTAATTTACTCAAAACCAACCCCTATTAGGGTGCTAATGAACAGATTCCCGTGGGCAAAGATCACCAAGATAAGCTACAACAAGCGCACGTACACGCTGCGACTGCGGGCCAGCGAGTTCGACGAATTCGAGACACACCTCAGCTTCAAGCTGCCCTCCACGACAGCCAGCAAGAGGCTGTGGAGGTGCAGCGTCGAGCACCATATGTTTTTCAGGTAAGATTTTATAAAGAACACGCACCGAGAGTTTTTTCCGCCGGCTTGATTCTCTCGGTCAATCTCAGCAAAAGGGGTGCCTGAAGCTACCAAGTCCATTCGAAAGGTCTCGGGTTCGATCCCCGGCGGGGCAGAAATTGAAATTATTAATTTGGATTTATGTTCTCGGTCTGGGTGTTTGCGTAATTGTCTTTTGTGTGTCCTTCATTTCATGTCCAGGCGTGAAGTTCCAGTGAAGGTGGACCGGATCGTGGGCTTCCCACGACTGGGCTCGCGGAGGCTGTCCTGCCGGCGCACGTTGAGGCAACTGCGGGATTCACAAGCACTGCCTGCGCTCTGTGCTTGACGATAACTTATGAAATAAATTAATATAATGTAGGTCAAACATCATTGACAATAAATAACCTGTTAGAGTATTTTAATCCAAAAGAAACAAACAAAGAAAAGACAAAAAAGAAAGAAATATGTACTGTTCAAAAAGAATAAGGAAGTAAAACATAGGTTATGTATCATAATAGTGTTTCATATTATAATAATATGTTAAGGTAAAAAAATAATTAATAAACGATTTATATTACATACGTAGCTACTGTTTTTACTATAAGAGAGAAATCAGTCGATGCACAAAATGTATAAAAAATCTTTGAAAGTAAAAAATATGACTAATAATAATCATTTTTGTAATAATTGGATGTAATATTTTTTAATTTTTTTATTTGTCATTCAATATTATTCATTAAAATGGAAATATTGCTTATCTATACTATAATATATAATTTCGAATATAATAATAACATAAGAATCACACCAAATTTGCTAAACCTCACACATACCATACACATAACGACGTAAGTGCCATTGTTAATGTAAAGTGTTATTTAGTTAACTTTAAATGAATACTTAAGGATTTAAAGCAATTATAGAATTTAATTATTAATTAGAATATAATTAAGAGAACAGTGAGTTAAGTATCTGTAGAGTAAATTTTGATAAAACAATAATTAAAGAAAAATCCCCCCGCGCCTTGCATCGTGTATTGGAATTAATTTAAATGTTTCATTCATTCTTAAAAATATATAAATGTTATGTATTAAAATAAAAAGAATAAACGTTTATTTTTTCTTGCACTGAGTTTTTATTTGAATTAAAAAAATATATTTATGGATAAATGTTATTTTTTTGCTGAGTGAGTTTCCGCCAGCGCCCCTACCGAGCACGGGCAGAACTAAATTAGTTTTCCCCGTGCTTGCTAGGGGCGCTGCTAGTCGATGTGTATGGAGAAATTCAAAACCGAATTGCGTTTTTCGTAAGGTACAAAAAAGTTGCATTGTGCATTCAAAATATACTTTCCAGACCGGAACTCACCCCACAAGCTTAGTATATGAATCAGCCGTGACAAGATCCTATTTAAATAGCTATTCACGTATTTCTGTGACCGCATCCAACATCTTGTCCAAGCCTAGTGACCTAATAATATGCGCGTGGCATGGAAACAGTGGGTAATTTGTAAGGAGTCACAGTTGTGTCGTTTTAGGTGGTAAAACACAGAAAAATAAACACACTTTATAAGGTTTCCCTAGGCGAACTGTAGTATGATAACCAATTTGTACTCCAGGGGATCTGTATTATGCTTCAGAATGCTTCTTTCTTGTGCTGTGAAATAAAAATTAGGCATCATTTACACTACAACATGATAAAACTCCCTCAGACCTAGTAAAGATTGCCTTAAACCCTTTTTACCCACTGCAGGGCACGGGTTGCTTAACAATGCGAGATCTAGCGATTCACACTACCAGCGGGACTATGTGCGGTTCTCCTTAAGAATATAATTAACATATTACTTAGACAGATTTGACGTAAACAACCAGTAATTAACATAATTCGAGATGTTAGTTACGAACTTGTTAAGGGTTTTACCTTATTTAACAGTGATAGTTCGTATTTGTAATGAAATAATCTTATCATGTAACCTCCAATAGTAGCAACCAACCTAGTATCAATACTGAATCGAATGCCTAAATCTTGAAATCGGGAATCTACTATTCACACGTAATTCGTACTAATTCGTATGTCGTTTAAAAGCGGCTCAACAGGTAATGAATCATTTTGATCACTTTTCTCAATTCTACTATTACTATTTTGTAAGACGATGTATGAAGAAGAAATATTATGACGAGTGTTTGGACATAGAATGAAAGTGGAGAATATAAGAGAATGAGGTATGAGAGTGGAGAGAGCAAGGGCTATTGTCCTATTATGTTACGATATATAATAATCTGTAAATAGTAGACAATAAATAAACCTTTAATATGTGTTAATCTGCTTTTTATTTCCATCCCACATAACTTTCGACTGGGTGGACCGAGTTGGATATTTTTTTTTATCAAAAAACTGATGCTTCTTCTTAAACTTGCAAATTTGCATCAAGTATTGCGCGACAATTTCGCGAAGTCGATTATTCTCGTAACGCGAATTACAATATTTACAATTATAGACGCTAATATTTTTCTCTCCTATGGACCTTTGAGCCGGATGGCGCGTTTGACTGCTAAGAAATGAGGTAAGCTTCTAAATCTATTCACCTTCAAGATTCCGATTAAAGTTCTAATAATAACCAGATTACTTTGATTGCAACCGGATTTATTAATGACCATCCTTCAACAATTAACATGACAATCTTAATACAATTTAAATTATTCTTAGTTCTTCGTAACGTTATTCTTATATGGATGGATTTCGTAAAATGTTTTATAGCAAACGATCATTGTTTTTTTTTTAATTTATTAATATACCTACACAGAACAATCACTACGTATAGTATAAAGCAAACGCTTTCTCTGTCCAGTGTCCCTATATATCCCTATGTGTGCTTCAATCTTTAAAAACTATGCAACGGATTTTGATGCGGTATTTTATAATATATAGAGTGATTTAAGAGGAAGGTTAATATGTATTAACGTTCACAGTTTTATTGTAGTGTATTTAGTATTAGCATTGCACCCGTGCGAAGCTCGGGCGGGTCGCTAGTCTATACTATTATAAAGAGGAAAGATTTGATTGTTTGTTTGTTTGTATTGAATAGGCTCCGAAACTACTAGACCGATTTAAAAAATTATTTTTCCATATGATAGCTACATTCATGAGGAAGGTTATAGGCTACTATTCTTAACCAGGGTGAAACCGCGTGGCACAGCTAGTCATAGATATAGTCCTAGTTAATGTCATAAATAATGGGCTTATATAGTATAATGGGCTTAAAATTAGTCAGCATTCCTGAGCGAAAGTTAGCTTTTTTCTTACTAATTTCATAATTACACACCGAAAACTGTACTTAAATCCCAAACTAAATCGAGTCTTCCTATGCTGTCGGTTGTATAAAATATAAATATATCTATTTAAATAATTACAAAAACAGGTATTAATAGCATTTGTTTGCACACACTTATAAGACAAGGATCATACATTAATTACTTGTAAATATTTCTGTATCTCTGCTGAATTCTACGTACCTACCTATACGACTCTAATCATTTTCATCATCTCATATTCACGAATATTTAATATTTTATCGCTCATGTCAAAAATAAAGAAGAGAAATTTCCAAATCTAACTGCATTAACTAACATTACCAATAAACTATATGATAAAGCACCATCGCCAGAGTCGAACGGAATTTCATTAAAACTAAGTACATACCTATAAAACATTAGTCGTGGGAACGCATACAAGCGAAATGTAAAACGACGACTCAATTTTTATTAATTAACAAATATTACTCTTCCAAAGTTAATAAACTCCCTATTTCTAAGCATAATTATAGAACTAACAAACACGGTGGAATCATAACATGCTATTTGTGACCTTATTGTGAATATATTTAGTGTCAATATCAAACCACGTCACTATTTTGACAAAATTTAAGACAACATTACAGTTAGAGTTAAAAATGAAATAGTGATTCTTATTGCTGCTTCACATAAAGTTATTACAAACTAACTTGACAAGTTGGTTTAAGTTGTTAACGATAGAGCCAAAATAAAATGTGTGGGTTAGCAAGGCACAATAAAATAAAACGGTTGAACGGATAGATCCGGACAATGGTGGGGTTCAAATCGATTAGTAGCGTGATAATGGTCTTACTGTGAGGTGTCCATGCATTTGAATGTCTGATGGGAAAAAGTTCCGGGAAACTTAAATAGCAAGTATCTACTGATCTAGTAACAAATGGTTAAAGATACGCCCATATTATGGAGTATAGGATAAGAGATACGATTTAGGATAAGAACATCTTGTAAAAACTAAGAAAACGTTAGTTTTAAAGACAAACTTCTGAAAAACGTCTAAATCAAAATATATACTACATTGGCTCAATTAGTTGTAGGATACTGTATAAGAGCTGAGGTGATGCTATAAAAACTAAATTCATGGCATGGAAATGGAATGGAATGTAAAACAAATCAAAGTTGACTAATTCACGAAAATATTATGTCAATATTAACCTTAATAGAAATAGATTTTCAACGTGACATTTGAAATCCAAATCGTATTCAACCGTGACATGTCTATTGTTTATGACAAGAATATCCTATTTGACATTTCACGATTCGAATTCAGTGCGGTATTGATTTTGATAATGTTAAACAATGACTGTCTAGTATTGACTTTATTGAATTGTAACTAAACATTACCAAGATAAGCTTTTGCGTTATGAATTATTATTATATTAGTATTAAAAATATTGAACATTTAGATACATTTGTTATTTGTCAGTACGTCTGTAAACGTCAGTCTAACTTTAGTACAGAATTGTATGGTACTAACGTAAGGTTGAACAGAATTAAAAGTTTTGTAATAGCACGTAAAATACTATACTCTTATGAATAAAAGCTCATTGTTCATAATTATTCTTATCTTATCTTTATTTAGAACCTAATCTTCGATTCAATTACTTAGAATATCTTTGTATCAAGTCATTACTGTTTTGAATTCTGGTTAAAAACTAAAAATTGTCTATGTATGCACAAAAAATGTGAATACCCTAACACCCACAGCAGATCACTTGCATCGATCAACGTAAGCCCCTTACGTGTAATGAGCTACAGATTACTTTGCCATTTTTTATATTGGCCACGTGGTATCGGTTTAATTTAAAAATAGTAATTGAGGCTATAGTGAAGTTTGAAGTAGTAATTACATCATCGAGATGTAATTCTTTTTAAAAAAATCCTTTTTTTCACCCGCTCTTTGTATATGTTATCTAAAATGCCATTAATATGTTACCTCCAATTCAAACATATGTAAATAAATTGCAAAATAATGATAAACATGCCTGCAACCCTTTTTATAAGCCACTGCTGGGTACGGGTTTCTCCCCACAACCGGGGATGGCCTGGAGCATACTCCGCCGCGCTGCTCCAATGCGGATTGGTGGAGATACGGGTTAGTGGCAACCCGTGTCGGATGTTGTCAAACCGCCCAAAGGGCCTCCGACCAGGTTTAACGACTGTCGATAACAACCGGGACCGACGGCTTAAAATGTGTAATTATAAACATATTCCTATAAAATCAAAATCATTAAATCTTCTTCCTATGCCAAATAATCGTGAATCAATCCAAAACATTGTGACAGACCTGCACGGTTTTAATTTAGAGCCGGCAGTCAATAAAATCACACACTCAAACCGGGACACAAAGCTTGGAAATAAATCATTCATAACATTCAACACTTACGATTGAAAAAAAATGCGACCATTGAATCGTTAACAATGAAATTCGCTTTAACAAAGATTCAAAAGATGGAGAAATGGTGCAAGCGAAGCGCTTTATAGTTAAAAATGTTTTGCTCATAAATGGAGATAATTATTAATATTTAACAACCTATTAAATAACGCTACACACTCACAGCCCCACATTAGGATGCCCTGTGTTGTGGGTGCTATGGACACATACAAAGACAAATACACAAACACCCAGATCGAGAACAGAAATATAAATTCATCATTTAAATTTCTGCCCCGCCGGGGATCGAACTCTTGGTGGACTGGTGTGGTAACCATTACAACTCGAGGATATTGAAGCATTTTAACATTATTTCATCAAAAAAGTGAACGAGTATTAATCCAAATGATACGTACGTGACAAAACATGAATTTCTTGAGATGAGGCAAATGTACCCACACGTTAGTAAATATTTTATTATAATCACATCCGAATAACGTGTAAAATAATAACTGTAACCGCTTTTGCCTTGCTCCGGCTAACAAGAATTGCCATAACAAAGCCCTCAGTTCATTCGCTAAAAATAATAACATAGTGTAGTACAATAATATTACCATTGTTTTATAATTCACATTGTATGGCACTCAAATAAGGATGTTTCAATTACGCAAGAGAATTGTAACACATCAGTTAAAATCGCCGTAACTTAACACTAGCATTACTTAATTGAATGTAATCACTCCACGTTTTTGTATAAATGGATACATAGAATTAGGTAGGATTCGTACGATGATACATTTATAAAATTAACATTACCATGGTATAATGTCGTTAATTTTTGTTCTAATTTAAGGAGCAGACATTTGAACCAAAACAAGCTGTTTTGGTTCAAATAGCATTGCTATGTAAATAACAAACAAAGTGAACGCAAACTTTAAGATATTTGAAAATCTCGACATGTTAAAATACTTTCGCGTACAAATAACGAAAATTAGCGACAAGACTTTTATGCTTTACAAACAGCTCGTAACACCCAAAACAAGAAACTATTTAACGTTAAACTTTCGAGACTTTAAAGTATTTGCTGTGAAAACACAAGTTCGAGCCTCGAATGACGAATAAATAAAAGTGGGTCTAGAAACGTGCCTTGAGGAACTCTCGGGAATGTAATGCATAAGACATGGATTTTGCTTCGTGGAACTTGGGTACTCTTTATTGCTTGCAGATATTAGACCTATTAAAGTAAGTAGACAATTATTTGCAGCTCCAAAATTTGCATATTCGAGGCGGAGCAGCACGCGATCTTTCCATCGCTTCGCAACAACTCTTCCAGAGCGGAAACCCATTACCGTTTTTACTAATTTACATGATCTCTTTATCAGTGGCAAGGGTGCAATGTATGTGTTGTAAGTTTATTTGCTGGTGTATTTAATCACAGTTGATGATTCTGAGCATAGGACGGCAGGCATCTGCATTAGGTGTTATCAAACCCTTATCTGTTGGGTGTATACTGTATACGCTCGGGCAAGCGCATTCGCTAATCGCTGCATCGGTTCTCCCTATAGATTGGTAGTAGATAATAACATGAGGGCCTTATATCCGGATTGAAGGGAGACCCAATAGAGATTAGAAGCAATTTGCCGAGCGTTGCCAAAATAAGATATCTGGTGATTGAAGGGGAGACATTCGGGAATTTCGGCTTACTTATTAGGTCTGCTGACTTGTCAAGATTTACTTGGTAATATAAATTTTTTGTTTATTAGTTTAGAGAAATTCATATTAACTCCGATAAGAAAATGTCTCTTTTTACTTATTGTGTCGATTATATCTTTACTAATATTATAAAGAGGAAAGATTTGATTGTTTGTTTGTTTGTATTGCATAGGCTCTAAAACTACTGGACCGTTTTGAAAAATTCTTTTTCTATATTATGGGTACATTCATGAGGAAGGTTATAGGCTATCAATCATTACGCTACTGTTTTTAACGCGGGTGAAACCGCGTGGCACAGCTAGTTATATATAAATAAATTTTTTAATAATGATCTTACATTACTTTAATATTTAATGTAATCATTTCGCAGCATTAATAAGAAACATTAGCAAACATAATATGTAAGAAATATATATGCTAGTTTATTACGTAGTAAAACTTTATTATTACTGACTTCAAATGTGTTAATAACCCATGATGTAGTATGATTGTGCCTACCAGTCCTACAACAAAGATACGATTGTTTTTCTTAAGCAATACATTATAATGATACCTTTCTAGCTGATATTCATTTTACAAACGTTAATTGTAATGTTCCGTTACTCATCTACACTTATATCTGCTGTTATGATGTTGAGTTTATTTTCCGTAACTTGTACAAATGTACACCCTATGGTAATGCGGATTCGAATATAGCATATAATATACAACGAGATGCTTCAAAGGAATAGCAAACAAGGTTTATGCTCGCCTTCATTACGTAGTCATTTTTTGTTTTGGTGTTCGCATAACACGAATATAGCTGAATTGATTTCGATACAAGTAAGCCTGAGCATTATGCATAATACATGTATGTGATCTTACAATCATGTCCTTTGATTGTAACATTTGTATCCGCATTTCTGATTATTGGATTTGTTCTGGAATATCGTATTAAGATTAAGCTTTTGAATATTAGTAAGTACTGAATTAGACTAGACGATGAATTAGAAAATACATAAAATCTATAACGGTCTTAAATTGAATTTGATCACGGCGTATAAAAAGTAATATAAAGAAGAATGTGTTATAAAATATAGAAATAAATAATGTTATATAATATGTAATAAGAACATTAAGTATCTAAGTAAGTCAATTTAAAACTTATTTAAAAAAAATGATTATTAATAGACATTTTTAAAGAGAACTAAAAATTTTATAATAAAATTAGTTTATATCACAAATACTTTTGTCATTTTCGTCGATGTCAAAGTTTCTACCTTTTTATCGATCAGCAGACAAATAACTTTTTATCAGACAGCAGAAGAGAGAAAGAGACAATAAACTTTTCACTGTCAGACATAATTTACTTTACAAAAAAATTAGCTTCAGAAAATTATAAACAACATTGCAAACTTTTGTCACAAGCTATCAATCTAAATGAAAAGCGTGCGTAGGTTACCAAGAAAAGGGCTGATGACCTTACAATCAACTCGAACATGCGAGGGTTATCGCGCTATAAGCCAGGGTTGAGGCTCGACGTCACTCCACTGACTTATCTTGACGAACATTTACATGGAAATCCGTAGGAGTCGGCGCCGTTAGTACTTCATCCTTTATCAATGACATATAGGTACGTAATAATTGTTTACACTGATATCTTATAATGACTCTGTATATTTAGACTATTTAGCACTGGTTATTAAGTATCAGAATAAAAGCTTTTCCTGAACTGAAAATGCTCCTTTCTAAGCAGCTACAGAAAATATCAATGCTTCCATTAAAATTATTTTGAAGGCAAAAGAAATCAGAATTTCAAACAAGGCGAAACAATAACATCGTAGCCAGCGCAAGCCAGCGCAACTTCGCTATGAAATATGCAGATAGTTTGGAGTAGAGAAAAAACTAGTCTGAAACGTTGAAAGTTCGTGAGAGATAGTCGAGAGCGGGAATTTGTTCGAAATGTTCGAATGCACCACTCTCGGTAATAAGTCTGGACTTCGGTTCTGGATTAGTTTTAGTCATTTTGTTTTGAAATCCTATTCCGATTTCATATTATATTCCATTCGCTACAATTTGTGTCACTTTGATTTGATGTAACTGTCCCATCAACATTTCGACCCTCGCTTTCCGTTAAGTAATACATCTGTAATAAGCTGCAAATTACATATTATACTTAGTATTTCATTGTTTTATTATCTCCACAATTAAGTACGCATCTATTCTACAAAAAATCTTAAAATTTTGTTTATATGTTCCCTATGGAAAGTTGTCCGCCATTTTATTAGATAACTGTGAAACTATAGCAATAATTTAATTTTGTATCCCAAGATTTTCACCAACCTCGCACCAACACCATTTAGCTGTAAGTTAAGGCAAGTTGTCACAAGTTACAATAGTAGCCACTTGGCCCAGTGAGACCAGAAGCAACATTTCAAGAAATTGACATTTTCACTTCGCTACTATCTTGAGAATTCGCCCCTAACGCTGCATTATGGAAATGTATTAGGAATATATCTATTGAATACATCTTTGTATACAAGTATTCATTCGACGCTTACCATTTTAGGGATTGTCAAATTACTTAGAATACAAACAGGATGTAGTTTCTCTTTGCATGTCAGCTAAGACCTAGAAGACTAATGCCCAGAAGCTTTTATTTTAGCTCTTATTCGTGTCCTAATAAGGTTTATATTAATTCGCGGAAATTTTAAATAAGCGACATTCAATTTGTTCGTACATGCTTGGAGAATGTAATCGTTAAGATGATCATAAAATAGGTTTTATGTCAGTTATTTACTATAATGTTACGCCAAATAAAATAAATATGGTATAAAATGTATAAATCCGAACCGCCTTAGCTCTAATGAGTTGAAAATTCCTCGGCGTCCAGTTAAGAATTAATTTAATGATACCTAGGATACATAGAATGTGGCTTAGGCTTAAACAGTTTAATGATACTGGTTCCTAATGTTATATTTTATTGAACATAATATCCATACTTGTTTTGTATTAGGCACTAAAGATATTTTTGTAGTAATATTATTGCTTAAGACTTTTTAAATTACTTCAAGCAACCCGACAATTAACGGTAGCTTCTTAAATTTATAGGACTATCACAGGAAATAAGATATTTGAGACAAACACTCAGTCCGTAGTAGCAATGAATTCTCTAAGATAGGACTTTCTTCCTATTTGAAGTTAGGGCGTCCATGCGTTGCAGTGACCACTCAACATCAGCTGGCATGCTCGTTTGCTACTGATAAACGATAAAAATGAACTTCATTCACAGTCAGTACCGACGTTTAAGCAATTCAGTTCACACTTGTACAAATGACGGTTAATGTGTTAAATTGCAGAATTGCTCCAAGGCCAAGTTTGACACAATGATAAGAAGTGGCTGATGGATGCACGGACGCTCTTACTCACATCCTTCCCGATAGTCTTGACTAAGAAATATTGCCTGTTATGATAAAACTTCAAATGTAAATACATTGTTGCCGTCTAATATATCATCGGTTGGAAACAATTGTGATAATTACTCAACAATTCTATGGCACAGTTGGTGAAATGCAGTCATTTTTGATGATGGGAGGAGTGAATTCTAAGATTACTCATTTAATTTCTATTTCTAACGTTAAAATAGCAGTCCGAAGCTGAATATATAACACCAAGTATTCTGCTTGTTCGCTACTTTCGTCCTAAAAAAAAGCGAAAATCGTTCTCTTACTTAGTATATTGCTTAAACTTACTACAATTAGCTTAAGCTTCACTATTTATAACTCAGATTTTATTTGTAAGAACCACTTCTAAATGTAAATTCAAAAATATTTCCTTTAACATCACGCTCGTCCGGTTCGTATGAAAGTCGTGTAATTAACATAATCCCTCGATAACAAATCAACAGGTTGGCTTATGCTTGTTGGCTTATACATGACTTGCAGCTGGATTTATCGTTAACCTTTCTGATATGAGTAACTTAGCATTTAAATTTATAACAGTATGCTTTCGAAACAGCTGATCGTGTTTTTGTAATTAATTCGTTTCGTAAATGTCCAAATCCGTAAGTAAAAAACCCTTTCGATGTTAGTTACATGTCAATTTTGTCATTGCAAGCAACTTGACTCTAAACAAGAACCAATATTAGATTTCACCTGAGATGCCTTCATACTTATATGAATAACTGAAATCTAATAATTGTTTAATGAGAAAAAATTGTCTAGATTGTGTTACCTCAAATAATAAACTGTGAGTTTTACCACTAGGTTGTTAAAAGAGATTTTACTAAGCTTATAAGATTACTGGAGTCAGCCTGCGGTTACGCGCGATTCTAAAAAGGTGTCTATAACAATAGCAAAGTTATCGAATTTTTCATTTGTTTTCCATCAAAATCATAATACAATTTTTAACATGCGAGTCCAAACTAACATCATTGGTTTTTTCATCAATGAAATTAGCCCAATATCCACTTCAATATTACTCAACAGGTCACCCAACTCCAAGACAAATGATAACTGACATGACGGAATTAGCTTGACGAGTTATTTAGAGTTCAAGCAATTGTTAATTTCCTTCAATGAGCTAATGGGCTAAATCCTCTTGTGTTTTGTAATTGGTTGATTGGACTGCCCCGGTGGCATGGTGAAAGCATGTCAGTGCACTTGAAGAATCAATTTTGAATAGACAATCATTTCGTTCAGTTTAATTTATGGGACAATAAATAACGCTCCATACTTCCAGTTCGCTTATTGGTTAATGTGTCTGTTTAGTCCTCTTATTAACATGTCTATCATGAATGAGTCACTTAATCATCTTTGTGAATATTTTTTGTTACACAAATATATATTTATTTTCTTCTAAGTTTTCAATAATAATTTTGTAGACCTTTCTTCATATTTAGGAAAATTTCATACTATCAGGATATGCTAATATATCAAGTAATTACCCTTACAATCTATTGAAGTAATTTACTTTATATTTTGAAAGAGAAAAGTTACCGACTACAAAAATAATAGAAACAATGAGAATGCCATGAAATCAATTTAACTAACTTCACTAGCAAGTTAAATTTTAATAGCTTAATCAGATATTTCACCGACCGTATAGGATTGATAAATGACACCGCAATTGTCACTTTAACATGCATGTAAACGCCAGTAAATGCAATAACCTTCGCTATATTAGCGTTTCCGGCACGCGCCGACGCTGATTGGAGTTAAATTGGCATGGCAAAAGAACTTGATATCTTAGCGGAGAAGAATAAACGAGATGAAGAGAGTGATAATCTGAAAACACCAAACAAACAAACCGATAAGGCCCAACTGAAGCAAGGTATTTCCGTACGTTTTTCGGACGTTAGATCGAAAACATGACAAATAGTCGCGTGCTATCAATTCAATTTTTCTTTTTTCACTTCGTAAATTCAGACTTATCGAACCATTAAAGAGCTTACTATACAAATCTTAACGGAAATAATACAAACCATTTAAACTTTTTCCGTCTCATTACCAAGAACGGGGCTTACTCCGGTAACTTGTTTTATTTTACTACGGAATTCCTTTTATCCTCGCTTATTGGGGCTTTTACGATGTTTTTAGGGTGCCGATAACACCACCAGCTCGGGGCCTTCATTATCAGGCACATTTGTATTATTTATGTTTCTTAAAATCAAAGTAATCGTTGAATTGGAATGACTTACGGCGACTAATTGGTTTAAGGTTTGAATTCTGTCCTTTTAACTTTTCATCTTTGGACATTGTTAGATGTTTGTGGGTACATTGACTTTTAATGGAGTTCATATTCGAATGTTTCTGGTCTTAAGACTTTGTAGTCTTCTTTATTAATTACTGTTTCTCTTTTTAATTGTATCACATTATCTTTACCTCTATCTTCAAGTATCCAGTTGTCATATTTATCTTCATAAGTTTCTATTACTACATTATAAATGTTGACTTACAGCACGGTACCTAAACCATCATTATTTCTAACCTAAGTACGATTTAAATCGTTCCTTATTTGAAAATTAATAACATATTCAATAAGCCATTACGCGCTACTACACAAACCTATTCACATTTCAATAGGTACTTTAACGTGAAAGCAAACGCAGTACTATTGACATCGTTATCAAGTAGGACATCGTAGTGCAGTGCCTATTGATAAAGGTTTGCTTCCTGTTAAAGAGATACGGGACCACGAAGTCTAGAACGATATATGAGTAAAGCTTTTACAAATGTTGATAGAACATTTTCGTTTTGTTAAATACAATTAATGAAAATGTTCTTTGAATATGAGTTTTGCTATGAAGTCGTATAACTTCAGGTCGTCGTGGGTAAGTATATGGCTTCAACCCTTTTTATGTTCCACTGCTGGGCACGGGTCTCTCCCCACAACCGGGGAAGGCGTGGAGCATACTCCACCACGCTGCTCCAATACGGATTGGTGGAGATACGGGTTAGTGGCCAACCCGTGTCAGATGTTGTCATACCGCCCAGAGGGCCTTCGACCAGGCTTAACGACTGTTATCTGTCGATAACAACCGGGACCGACGGCTTAACGTGCCCTCCGAAGCACGGAAACGCGCATGAA
>DWQK01001446.1:0-15639 GCA_018231225.1 Noctuana stator
CAGTTTTTCGTCCATACTGAAAAAAATGATTTTTTGACATAATACAGTGTAGTAATGGGTGTGCGATATATTATGCGATAAGTATGTAAATTGAAGTATGTACACATTCAATTTAGTATTATATTTAGCGTTTTATAGGAAAATTTCTGTCATGTTTCGTTTAGAAAAATCTATGACTGAGATAGTCGCCTCCAACATAGTGTGATATGCATCCATTCTCCCTTATCGATGCATTAGTAGATAATTGCATAGAAAATGAGATACAATCTACTGTAATCAAATTTAAAATTATATTTCTATCATATCTTCGTTCGTATTAGGAAATGTCAAACATAGGTAGAAGAGAAGGTATAATGCAAAAAGAATTCTTTCATAGGTACAGAAATATTTTGAACTAGGTCACCTGTGGTTTTCAAAGCGTGAATTTCGGAATTCAGCGCACCTGCGGAATCGCTGGTCGCACGCCGGAAATTGTTAAAAAGCTAACACTTTTGGAATATCTGTATTTGGACTATTTTTGGTCAACGTTACCTGCGCTGTGGTGAACACTTTTAGAGTCTGTGCCATTTTTCTGTCTGTATAACTAATGTATGCATGGGGCACAAACTTCAAAATAATTATTGAACTAAGTAGCGATTTCAATTAATTATTTAGTCAGTTTTCATTTTTGCCTTAACAAATCATAAGTATATCGGTATCAGCCTGTAGAAAATTGTGTACTCAAAAATAACCTACCGTTTTTACACATTAATTAGTAACATTTCCATTATTTTAATCTGCATTTCGAATGAATTATGAACCCATTTGTGTTCGTTGATGGAGTGGTTTACTTTCACTGATAAATAGCGATCGTCAGAAAATAATGATGGCGGTGCGGTCTACTATTACGTGTCGTTGCATCAATTAATTTGTTCGGAGTCGTTTAAATGGAACGCTCATGTTGTACGATATTGGTAAAATGGGTCCCAATACGTTACTTGTTCTCGATAATTGAATTTAAATCCATCATGATATAACTAGGTCACATTAGAGTGTATTCTGTGAAGTTAATACAAATGTTTATACGCTTTTGGTCTGACTTTATGGGTCTCGTAATTGAAAACGAAAATAACGCAAGTACAAATAATATATCATTCTTTAACAATGTAGATATGTAATATAACTAATGTTAACATGTTAAAAATGTATTCAAATTTAAGTCAAATTCAAATGAGAATAATTTTGTACATTGATGGTACCTACTACTATTGGTAGGTACATAGGATTTCTAGCACATAATATAGGCCGGCCTATTGATGTCTGTATAAACAGTACCTGATAAAATAAAATATTCTAAATATATTTTTGTTTGTTACAGTACGTAACGGGTACTCATGTGTACCGGTGGCTCTGTCGGATGGTCTGGACATCCGGCTCGGTACAGCTGTTACTGAGATCACATACACGGGACCTGGGGTCACTGTCAAGACTATCAACCCTCGAGCACCTACTCAGATACAGACTATTAAAGGTGAGTCCTTTGTATATTTAACTAGCTGGTACCCGCGACTTTGTCTGCGCAGGATTGGTAGTTCTAGCAATTCACTATCTACATAAATTGTAGCCTATGTTTTATTCTGATGTAGGTACGAGTATAAGCTATATTATTGTAAAGTTTCATTAAATCCATTCAGTAGTTTTTCCGTGAAAGTGTAACAAACATACAATCTTTCGCGTTTATAATATTAATAGGATAGGGTTTATATTTATTGGGAGTTTAAGATACGTACTAAATGTGTGATATATTCTTGATAACTAAAGATTTATTTTTAAAGTATCTGCCATTTAAGACTCGCGTCAACACATTTCAGTATTTTATGTTAGAGATGTCCACAGGGTTCGTCCGCTTTTCAGGGATAATCTCTTAATGGATATTCGACTTTGTCGCTATTTATTTTGTTTTATATCCAGCCCTTCCTTCACCAATAACCTAACTTAAGGGTAATCCTTTAAACTTTAAGTCGATTGCCGGACAGCAGTTAAGTACCTACTTTTGCAGTCTGAGTGAAAAAATATGATTTTTAGCTGGACAATACTACCTATATTTTTTTATTTTGCACGCCATAAAATAAACAAAATTAAACAAATAAATAAATCCAAATAAATAGTACTGTCTACAATTTTAAATAAGAGTAAAACAATATATAAAAGTGACAGTATAATAAATATTTAGATCTTTCCATTACATAAAAAAGATTAAGACAAAAAGAATAAGAAATATCTTTTCCGTATCTTCTTGAGTTTTGCAATAGACCAGGTCCATGCAATACGTTAAAGCGTATTTACCCCCCGTCGCAAATAGAAAAATCAAATTCATGTGGCTGTAATATTGAGAAAGCGCTGCTCGAAAAAGGAAAACAAGGCGACTGTCACGCCGACACATTAATGGGCGTTATGAGAAAAATCCACAACGCCGTCGGCGGCTGCTTGTCATTTCTTTGTCGTGGAGTGATTTGCAATTCTAACGCGTTAATTTTACTTTGACGAGGCGCAAAAATACGGCCGGGCCTCTGTTGACCCGGTCGCCCCCTGCGCCTCGCCCCGCAGTCCTCGCCTCAGGCGATCGCACATTTGCATACAGGCGGAGTCTATTGTAAGGGACAGTTGAATGTTGAAGAGGCGGTGCTAGACTCTACTTGTATGAAGCTAATACAAAAAAAAATTTAAACGAACACACCATAAAAACGTAGGATTACCACAAAAAATATTGTTACCGAGTTTTTGCGAGCTGGCTTACTAATAAACTACATGATATCTTAATGTTCTTCCATCACATCAGAATGAATAAATGTAATGTGTTGTTTGAGTTTTTCTTTGACAGCTTCTTTATAAAGATAATTAATTAACTGGCTATCATAAATAGTTAGGTCGTCATAAATGTTTGCTTACGCGTAGATTTGCATAACAGAATCATTATCACATAGATAAGCAATTACTCCTGTTAGCACAATATGTTAAATGGGCAACTGCCTACATTATTAACGGAAGTAATTATGTATACGGTATATGTTAAGTTATGTACTCGTACCTATAAAACCTTAAATATCAGACTATGCCTTACATCCTTCTAATATTTGAGAGGCATTTGCTTACTCTGCGGTATATGTGAGTTTCACTTAAATCGATTATAGTTAAAGAAATTCTACGCATGATTTGATTAACACAAAAACAAAGAAACAACACACATTGTTATAAAAAGGCCGCGGCTCTAATTCAGTGTATTTTAATGTTGTTACAATTGTTTTATTTGCCTTCAAAAATACTCGTACAGTGCTCACGTGTTGGCAATTAACGTAAAAAGCTCTTTATTTAGCCCACTGAGGGCGAAACGAGCCTTCAGTTAAGGTTAGGCTTTGGCTTTCACGCTGATTGCCCCCGTTTTATTTTATTTTACTGCTATGTTAGTTTAGCTGCAAATAACTGTCGAAAATTAATTGGTTTTCAACTCGTAAAAGTTTGTTGAGAAGAGTAAATGGTTTTTAAGTAATGTTTAGCGAGTAAATATCTATATTTTGGTCTTGTATTTCGTAGTAGGTATTAGTTACATGTTTCAACTGAGAAGCTAAAAAATTTACTAGATGTAGGTACATTATTACCTAAGAACTATGGAACTTGCTAGGAACTATCATTTGGTGCAATGAATGTTATCGCTCATAATACCTTTTCTATTTTAATTAGGTAATATCTTGGATACTTAAAGGGTAATATAACCATTAAGATTAATCTAACAATAAATAATTAATATTTTGTTTAGTGTTTGAGTCGATTACGTTTTTTCGTAATGTTATTTTTTACTTATTAACATAAAATAGTTACGCTTTTATTATGCCTATTAAACATGTATGTATGTAGCGTATTATTGACCTTCTGGTTTATTTCATTTTCATGAATTTTATTTGTAAGGTATCTTTCAGGTGACGTGGTCCTGTGCACTTTGCCGCTAGGAGTTCTTAAAGTGGCGGTCGCGAACAACGGGCAGAACCAACAGAACTTCGTTAAGTTTGACCCGCCATTACCCGATTGGAAGGTTTGTAGGAAACTTCATTTATTTAAGGATTCTTAAGAGGATTGCGTTAGGATCGAATAATGCCTCGACGGGCAAAGTTTCGGCAATTCAACGATTTCAGTTTTATGTTGTCACATTATTCATTCTTTCTTATATTATACTTTACATGAATGTTCGGTTGACTTATGGGCGGTGAAAAATTTAAAATGATTTGGGCATCGATTTAACCGTGCACTCTAATTGTCTGTATTGGGGCAACGTGGATTATGATTAAGACCTTCACAATCGGTGTGTGGGAACATTATTGCTGTCTAAGGTGAAATTAATGTTAATTGTAGAAATTAAAAATTTGAGATCTCTAACCTCTAGAATCTAAATGTTCATTGAACATTGTCAATTATAATATATTATAAAATTTTATGCTGTACTAGGTATAAAGTATAAAGCATTAGGTCTCTAGCATACATATTTTAATCACGGATTATTTTGATAAAAATGAAGTTGTGTATTTACTATTGCATTCGTTGTAAGAGCACCCCTTGGAATGTGGTGAGCCGACCGAACTATGCAGGGGGAAAAGTGGTTGCTCTGAAAACCAGCGGTTGCGGTTCTCTGCGGCTAAGGATTAGTATGCCCTTTTCCGTGCAGTAATGCCTTATAAATAAATATACTTACCTATATTCTATTTTCGTTTTAGTCTCTGTTAATATGATTTCTTTTTTATATGTTTTTTAATTTTTTTTTGTAAAAGATTATTGTGTTTTTGTTTTTAAAGGAGAGTAGGTAAACGCACTTCCAGACATCATACATACTAGTACCTACATAATGCTCTACGCCTTATTAGTTTTATTTAATGTCCTCGGGTATGTCTATCGACGTACTTCTTTACCGTAGAAATGAGTGAGGCGCCATATACTTAGTAAAAACGTATTTGTTGCGTTCATTTTAATAGTAATATTTTCCCGTATTTAGATAGCGGCCATCAAGCGTTTGGGCTACGGAAATCTAAACAAAGTTGTACTCTGTTTTGAGCGAACTTTTTGGGATCCGAGCGCAAATCTGTTTGGACACGTCGGTACCACTACGGCAAGCAGAGGTAAGTGGAATTTATACAATTTAGTTTGCTATGTTGTGTGTTCGTGTTAGAACGATGAGGCATACTTATATCAACGCAATTAGCAGACGAGCTTGTTAGGGTTATCGTCATTACTTGGATATTGTTTGTGTTTGAGAAATGTCGATAAGTACCCACCTACATAGTTTATTAAAACAAATAATAATATTATACTATATTATATACCTACTTAATTTTTGAAGCCATACATTTTTTTATGTTTTTATTTTATTTTCTAATGAAAGAAAAAGTCATCTAATTCATAGATAGGGATCGGATAGTTACAACACTAGCTCTAACTAACTCTTGTTAGCCAAGTATTTGTGTTCTTTTAAATGTTTAATGCGACTTCCAGACCTCTTAATTAACCGAATCACATCCACACGTAGGTTCTACAGTTCGCCGACGATGAGTCGTAAATTATTTCCCTTTGATTAGAGACTTGTTCCACTGCACCGATCAAGCTATTATGATTTTTTTACAGGAATTAAGGGTCGTAATTACACCATTTGCCTTTCACCACTCAAATTCTCATGGAAGATTCTGTGTAAAAGGTTATTAAAATGTCAGATTCGGAACCTGTCAGATACACTTCGCATCAAGGAATGCAAATAAGTTCTTCTTATATGTATTTCAATGCTTGAGTACGTAGCTAAGACTGTCCCTATCAAACTGAGCACTTATCCGCTATCCGTGGAACAATGTCGGTAAATAGTGTGAAAGGAAGAAACGGCGGTGGCCAACCTGATAACGAATTAAAAGCTGAATAATTTAACGCTACTGAGGTACCCGTGGGGGAGGGATCGGCGATAAATCACCGGAACGAGTCGAGACGAGCTATTTTTTACGTTATGCCTTGGTACACCTCCTTGGCTCTTTGTTTCTTGCTCGACTCGCTTTATTAAGACGTCGGGTGATGGGAACATCGAGACAATGTATTGTATGCAATAGTACTTAACATTACTTGTAAAATTTTCGTGCTCATTGCCTTTTAGAGTTTTTGTCTGAATCTGCTAGTTTTATCTGATGTTGTTTGCGAGAATGTTTAACTTTAATACAAATTAAGAAGTGCTTATCTGTGAACTAATTAACTTAGTTTTTAATTCTATTTTCTGGCGTTATCAGTTACATCTGACGTTAGGTGATAATAGCTAGAAGATATTTCATTAAGAAGAAGGGTGCGATTATATTAGTAATTAGTTAGGTTTACTAGACGCTTATTGTTTGTAACCGGGTCCTAACATGTTTTTAAGGAATAATTTAAAATTCTCTCTGTCAAAAACGTCTTTGAAAAATATCGTCATACTTTTTTTTTTTACCAGGAACCAACGCTACATGCATTCCTATTGATAAGCAAATATTATATTACGTTGAAAAAAAATCGTGGATGAAATTTAAAATGTAGAACATTATGTTTTTCAGGAACTAAATCGCGATATTGCTTTTCACTATGAAAAAACGCGCGATATTGGTTTTCATCAGGAACTAATAAAATAACCCTTTGACGCGTATTTTTTAAAGTTATTTTAAAATTAAGCGACTGTCTTAGAATTTGTATAGGTATTAGAAATAATAAATATACCTAGGTAAGTATGTGACCTATGTAAAAATACTTTTCATACGTTTTAATATCGATATAACTTACTTACCAATCACAGGTGAGCTGTTTCTGTTCTGGAACCTGTACAGCGCGCCGGTTCTCCTTGCGCTGGTGGCGGGCGAAGCTGCCGCCGTCATGGAGAACGTCACAGATGACGTCATTGTCGGTAGATGCATCGCCGTCCTGAAGAGCATCTTCGGTCACGCGGCCGTGCCTCAGCCTAAGGAGTGTGTTGTCACCAGGTAACATTCCAACTGCAGTAGTCTTAGGTTCATATTAAGAAATTAAACTTTTTGAGGTCCATCTTAAACCTAAGTATCGCAAAACGTTAAGTTAAAATGGGATTTCAATCTGAAGTTAAGTTTATTAATTAAAATTATAAAATTAGTTTTCGAAATTCATACTCATTTCATAGAAATTTTAAAATTATTTTATTGATTAACATAATGTCATTTTAAAAATATTGATAGACATGTTTTGTACTCACGTAAGTTTTTAAAGAAAATATTACACTTTTATTGGTTTCTCACGTATATCCTCTATTGCACATATTATTATAAAAACATTCTAAAAGTTCAATCCATTTAGCGTCAATACCAAGTGTTCTAAATAAAAAGCGGTTATCGAAAATCACGTTGAAAGGTATTTTATTAAAGTACCTTTTCGTTATAAAATATTTCGGCAAACAAAATATGTACCGCAATGCGCAACGCAAGCCTGTATAAAAATATAAAATCCATGCAAAAATGTATTAGAAGTTTAATACTGCGAAACGGTTCGATAACTACTAGGTATGAGCCAGCGTAAAAGGTGTATTGATTAAAGTACTGCGGAGTAAAATTAATAAAAAATAGTTCTTCATATTAATATACAGTATGTGCAATTGAGCCTTTACATCTAAAACAAGTTTTCTTTTCAATATGCTATGAAACTAAACAGTCAAATGTAGGAAATTATTTTTATATTTATCTATTCTCAGATAAAATTGTAAAGTAAATAGTAATATGAAATTGAGTGTGACTTGTTATGAACATGAACTGATATGAAAATGAAAAATGCTAACTATATTAAAATTTAAAGAAGTAGACAAATACTTTTATATAAATATGTAAATGGTATATTTATATTATATTTTCGAAGTACCTATAGATACTATGAACATCAAATATACAAAATTTTAACGGTAAATATGAAGACAGCCTACAAAACAAGTTATATGAGAATAAATCCAAATACTATTTTAATATTAATTTAATTTTTAAATTTATCTGGGGGACCAGCATGCTATCTCCTACACCACACAATCGTCAAAATAAACGTACCTACTCGTACCGTTGAGATAAACATACACACTTAAAAGCACTCACATTTATATCGTTTATTATCCAAGTAGAGTAGATAGAGATACATTTTTGCGGTCGTTATATGAACTCGAATGTTGGGAAACGAAAAGATATTCCAAATGAAACAAAGGCTAGCAAATTATCAGATTTGCAACATTGTTGGTGCGGGCTGCGGGCCACGGGGTGGGATTGTATGAAAATTTGATCAATGATTAAAGTTTTGTTGTTCGTTTGATATGAATGTTTAACTATGTTGCCAGGGTAAATTCTTCTGCAGTTCATGCTTTTAGTCCTACCATTGCTATAATCTTTATATATTTCTTATGTGCGTGTGTATGTCACTGAACTCCTAAACGACTGGACTGATTTTGATGAAATTTGTTGTGTGTGTTCAAGGGGACTTGAGAATGGTTTAGATTCACAATTTAGTCAATCTTTTTGTACAAGATATCTACATTCATGAGGAAGACTATCAAGCATTACGTTACTATTCTTAACGCGGGTGGAACCGCTCGGCACAGCTAGTTTAATATGAACAGCAAAGACTATAACGTCATAGTATTACTAGACAACTGTTTTTTAATCATTGCATGAAATAAACATCTAATTGAATGTCTAGTAGGGATCGAAAAAAGGCTTGTAGGCATTATTTGGAACCCTATTTTATATAATAATTTACATTAAAAATTAATTATGACTGATGTCATAATTCCAACCTGGGAATTGGTACCAGTAAAGTGAATTTAAAAATAATATTTTGTTCGGTGTAAGTAAATAAATTCAATAACATCTATGTGAGAAGCTAAAATGAGTAAGGATATTTTTTTTACTTACTACAAAATAACATAAATAATATAAAAAATATAACTGACCTGTTTAGGTAAAAACGGATATACACTTGCCAAAATATTTACTATATATTAGTTCAATTATTACGTTTACAAAATATCATTTCATCCATTACATTCAAACATGCGACTGGTCACGTATGGAGCGTATGCAGAACGATTCAGCGAATTCTTGTAATTGGACTAAGAGATACCTTCGAAAGTATCACATCACACCACAACCCAATTTTATTTGGAAACTTTATTACTTTTAAATAGAAATGGAACCAACCATTCTTGAATACAGTAAAACAATTGAATTCGTTGTCTGATTTTGTTTGCCGAAAATAATAAAAAAAACAAAAGAACGTTTATTACAGTTTAAAAAAAAAACCCACCAAATGCGAATAGGACTCGCGAATGAAGGGTTCCGTAACATTATCTATAAAAACGGCAAAAAGAAAAACATGTCTGTTGTATGGGAGCCCCATTTAAATATTTATTTATTCTGTCTTTTGTTATTTGTTGTTATAGCGGCTCAGAAATATATCATCTGAAAATTTCAACTATTACAGTTCATGAGATACAGCCTGGAGGCAGACAGACGAACGGACTAACAGCCGTTTAGGTACGGAACCCTAAAAATAAAATTATTTATGACATAGACTAAAACTAAGCAAAACAAATTCGATGAAATCTTGTTAAAAGTTCAGTTTGATGTTACAATACAACAGAATTCTCTTTATCTGGTCATGTAATAAGATTATCTAATAATGCGGTAATGGTGCCTTCGCTATCATTTTCATGGACATTTTTAATACGTTACGTGAAATTTAATTGCTCTTTATAGCGTCCATCGTCCCGTCTTATTCGCTATGACACACGAGATTCCTTATCAATAACGTGTGATATCATAATGCGTTTAAAAAATAAACGTGGATATAAAACCGCGTTGCCACACCACCAAAAGTATATTATTATGCCTAGTATAAACTACGTGTGACGCTCCAATCGCAGCATTATGCGTGGAATGTGCGTCATAGTGCATGGAACTGAAAAATCATAAGTGCGCCGCGTTACTTGATTTATTGTCATAGTGAATAAGGCACCAGGTATTGCGAGATTATCATTACGGACTATGGGAGTGCCTAATGTTCTATGTCCGCTTCCAGGGTACATAAAGTAGATACATAATAATATCTATGTACGCAGTTGTTCCCAATCGTATTCAGTCTATTTCTCCAAAATTATTAATCAGATTGTGACTATTGTTTTTATGGGTTTAGTTGTCAATCAAATTCTTTATTGTTAGGTAGAGGTAGTTGGAGTTTGCCCGGGGAGGTACCACCGCTGCCCTCATAACCCACCGTGAAGCAAGTCTTGTAGCAAGTACATTGTTTCGGTTGTAAAAGGTTGCTGCCAGATACACTATAAGTATTTGAGGCGACCATCTTAGTCCTCGTGAGTAGCAATACCTTCACGTATGATCTCAGATACGACTTCCTTTCTACTTTCCTCTTCTCCTAGTCACTATTTAACATCAGGTGGCCTGCATGCTCGTTTGCTACTCAAAAACGATAAAAAAAAATGTAAAGAAGGAAATATGTAGTCATTGGTCATCTTATTATATTATGCCTTGCCAGAAACGTAGTTGGGAACCTCTGTCAGCACTGCATAATCACCTGAACAGAGTACGGAAATGAAGCGGATAATGGGGACTATTCTGCGCACTTCCCTTCAAATTACAATTTTAGTGACGTTTCCTTGCACATCATGTGAACGCTCACCGCTAATTAACCTACTGTCTGTGTCCGGCCCTTGATAATTAATGTCTTAAATGATATAATTCATGATAGCTCAATACGATCACCTTAAGATTAAGAGGCATGCTTCAAAATTCAAAATAGGCCCATGAGTTCTGTTTTTTTAATCGACTTAAAAAAAGGAGAAGGTTCTCATTGCGACTGTATTTTATTTGTTTTTTTAGGTTTGTTACCTACCTCATGACTTTTGACTGAGTGAGCCGATTTTGAAGATTGTTTTTTTTTTTGAAAGCTGATGCTTCCCGTGTGGTCTTATTTCAATTTGGTCCAGTTCCAAAAATGGCGTCTTTGAGAAAACCAGTGAAGTTGCTTTTATGGGCCTCAATTTTATAGGGAATTCAAAACCGAAATCAAATTCAATATCAGAATATACACGTACCTAAATGCCAAATGCACAATACCTTACGGCAAAAAGAAGCTTTCTTTCATATTGACTAACCATATGACGTCACTATGCATATCATATCCGTGGAATAATGACGAAGAACCACACTCAATCGTGCAGCGTCGCCTCAAAGATAGATACCGATCTAATCGGTATCTATCAGCACAGTTTTACAATTTCCTTAAAACAATCCAAGTGCAATTTCGTAGAAAAGGTTAGTTAATTGTGTCATTGATTAAGTATATTTTATTATAGGTAAGTAATAGATCGCAAATGCGATTAGAAATGCGAATTTCTCTTGTTGAATCAATTTCTTGTAAATGCAACACAATTTGAAGAGGTGTGATAAAAGGTGCGATAAAAATAAAATAAAAATTAGAGTGTCCTCAATACGGATGTGTGTTTTTTACTGTTTGTCCAAAATAGTTCTTCTAGATCTACGAACAAGTGAAAATCTTCCCTTACTGTAATTAGTACGAGTATGTAATTTTAACATTTGGTATGTTAGTGTAATAATTATACCTTTGATGTGCCTAATAGATAGTACATTTTTTACCGATTTCAAAAAGATGGAGGTTCTATGTTATGATAATATAAATAAATTCTAATAATTTATTTCTGTTAAAAAAATGTTCAGTTGTACATATCTCAACTTTTTCCTTTTTTTTTTGTATGTTCACCGATATCTCCGCACAATTTTATAAATTAAGTTAAAAAATCATTAGGTATATTTTAAAACTAAAAATGATTATTTTTCCAATGTCACAATATTGTTACCCACTTACTGAAGTCAACAAAAGTCGTTACAAAATCAAATTTTGAAGAAACCCATTGCTTGGTTGCAATAAAAAATGCAAATGTGTACGCACGAACACAAGCAAAGGACCTTCTACTATTGCAACTCACTCATAACTCGAAGCAATTTATGCCGCTTTTGACCCACGATACAAGATACAAGGGTGGTATTAAGTTCGTCGTTTGTTAGATAATATATTGTGTTTTATTAAAATAAAAATAGTACAAATGCTACCCTTCACCAGGGGTTGAGTGATGGAGAATGCCACAAGGCGATAAGTTCACCCTTTGTTATTCCTATTGTCATGGACTTAAACTTGACAATAAAATGTAAATAAATAAATGTAATGTAAGAATTACCATTGCAAATCACACTTAAACGATACTTGTATTAATAGTGTTAAAATAAATTACAAAATTTTTGTGTTTGTAAATTACTCCAATAATTTTGAAGTATCTTTTTAGGTTTACATTGATGTCAGAAACATAAAGAAGGTATTTCCACCACACCTATTTCTGATACGTCAGAAATTAAGATTTATTATTCTTTTATCTCGGATTTCTATAATTAGTTATTTACCTAATCTACATAATTTTGGGCGTGGCAGCGTATTAAATGATACTAAGGATTACAAGTTTAAGTACTAACCAATCACAAATATTTTTAAGTAATATAAGGAGGTACTTAATATCCAAAAGAAAATATCTAACATTATAAAATTTTCTAAAATCATCACTGGACACAGTTCGTTATATTATTACGTTATTTTTTATTTTCAAGCAAAATATTAACTCACTAAAAACAAAAATATAAAATAATTGCTTAATTGACAGTTGGTAATTTACTTTAAAAAAACAACAGTTGTATTCGATCTGTAACTACACTGTCAAAAACTTGTGCATAATATCGACATTAGGTAAGCTTAGCTTAGCATTATGTCTTATAGGTAACTATGTAATTTAAAGACGAGGTCACATTGTTAAAAGGAAACACTGGCAATCGTTTTACAGCAAAGCCAATAGTAGCTGCTTAGATTTTAAACCAATTTCGAGACACTAGCGACTTCCTATAGTAAGAGCAACGCACACAGCCCTGAGTATCGTATGTGTACAGTGTACCGTCTAGCCGAGGTGCCGAGACTGTCGAGATCCAGTGGGACTGCATTCCTTCGAGGAGCTGGTGGCAGCGTGCCGGCTGAGTTTCGGAGTTGAATGACTGATCAATTTAAAAGCTGTTAAAATTATCTAGACAAGAGAACAGTTCTGTTGAAATATGTTGCTATATAATAATTATAAGGACTTTAAAATTGTCGCGCACATACGAGTAGGTACCGACCGCCAATCGCAGTATTATTTTGAGGATTTACTCGGCCTTAATGCAATTTTGCAAATTTAAGTCTTAAATTTACGAATGTGCGCGACAACTTTGTAGCCGGTTTTATTTCGTAACAGGAATTATACACTTATTTTTCAACAATATATGCCGTAAAAGCGTTCATTGCCGACTTCACGCTTGACAACATCCGACACGGGTTGACCACTAACCCATAAATCTCCACCGATTGGTTCAGCCGGCTGAGCCTCCTCCAGGACTGATGCTTCAAGCCTCTCCAACTATAGACAGGAGCAGGTAAATTTACGTACTTAATTATTATTCATAATGCTATTTAATCTATATAATATACTAGTGTTATAGAATGCAATATATCATTCCGGATATTGATAACAAACTTAAGACTTTTAGTCCTCGTAAGAATTAAACATCGCATCGCTAGCCACAAAGCTAACCACAGTTTGACCTGTGGCTCACATACACAACACGTCCAACAGACGAACACACACAGCACACATCTATTACCATTACGACTCACACACATGTGTCTTTGTTACACGGATTACATTATGAAGACACACATCTACGAGTAATTGTCTATACTGTACGTTAAGTCCCTGCCACTCATTGGTAGGATTAATATACTTTTTGGTATATTTATAATTTTCTATCGCTGTATTTATACACACAGTATTGACATGAACACGAACACACACACATACAACACATATTATTATGCCATGTCTTTTATTTAACGGTATAGTTTAGCAGGATAAAAATCTATATAATTAATAGGTACCTACTTAAGTTTAGGTTTTTTTTATGATATGAGTAGCCGACGAGCTTGCAGGCCACCTGGTGTTAAGTGGTCGCTGCCGCCCATGGACATCTACATCCGACCTCAAGCAGGCTCGTGTCCTTCCTGATGGTCGCCTCATGTAAGTGCAGCCGGCAACTGCACCTTTCCACCGAAACACAACTGAATTGCTTTATTTGCTTCACAGCAGACACGGGTGCAAGGGTTATACTTCCCTTGTCGAACCATATCTACCACCTACATAAGTAAGTAACCTATGTATCTGTGTATGTATGACGTATGTGAAATAAAGATTGTTTAAGTATTTAATTATTATCCTACATATGGAAAACTTTGACACATTGTGTGATCCAAGTCACCAGTAGGCAAATAACAATCTTTACGCGAATATTAATAAAGTTATCTCTTTCCCCGAATTCAAATTTCTTGAGAATTAAGTTAAACAAACCATTTTGACTAATGCGCTATTGAATCATAACTTGAGTTATTACAGTAATTTTTAAAATAGCGATCACACCTCAGTTTAACTACCTATACCTACAATAACAAAAAATTCTGAAAGGACTCAGGTAGTGCGTGAAACAAAGGCAGCTTCGACCTCAATGGGTATCATTAAAGTCACTCTGGGTATTATGACCTTTGAGTAAGGTGTTGTAAAGGTGATAATATTCCGTGATATATTTTGGGGGTTCGTGTGTTGTTGGTATGTGTAGACCACTAAAACTATGATGAATGTCCGTCCGTCTGTGAGTCATCCGGACCGGTAATATGCAGGTAAAAACCTGGTTATTTCTTACTCGCCGCGCCCTCCGGCTAGTGTCGTAGTGATTGCATCACTAATGTCGATAGTAAGTCTACCAACCCACTCCTAGCCTAGTGGATGGCCTATACCTATCCTTCTCATATCGAAACCTAGTGTATGGCCTATATCCTCATATCGAAACCTGTGCCTCAGACCCGGACCCCTATTATGCTATTTTACTTTCACTGGCTTCTCAATATTCTCATAATGTTCTCGCATTGCAATTGCGATAAGTACCGTGATAATTAACAATTGTCGAAAAACTACAACTAATTATTTACAAAAATGTTAGAACATTAATTTATTTACAAGAAATACCTTGATTTCTGATAATATCATCGAAAATAGTTTACGATGTCAAATATCCATGGGTGTCATTATTTATGAAATTTTGTATGTTAACGAAAAAAAAGAAAGGCAATAATTACTTAAGACAGTTTTTAACACGTGTATTTTATAACACTTAAAGGCAAAGTGACAGTTACACAGCTAAGAGCTTGTTTTGCAAGGCCGTTGTCCAAGGTTCGCCTGTGGCAAAACTGTTAGTGTATTTGTAAATGCTATCAAACATAATTAAACGTACCAATTTGTAGCTTTGTCACTATTATTAGACCAGTAATTATGTACCAATAATTACCTTTTCTTTTTCAACATCAATCATACAAGCATTCTGGTTTTCTGTTAGTCACAAGAATATCGACACTGTTTCACAGAGGCGGCTTTTGGGGGTGGCGAGCGGGGCAACCGCCCAGGGC
>DWQK01001447.1:0-15637 GCA_018231225.1 Noctuana stator
AGATATGCTGATAAAACAGCTGAGGAAACCATGCGGGATTGGCACAGACCTCGTATTGACACCCTTATATCTGCTGGTGTTGATATACTAGCTTTGGAGACATTACCTTGTCAAAAAGAAGCTGAATTATTAGTGAAGTTGTTACGTGAGTATCCTTCTGTCAAAGCCTGGTTGTCATTTAGCTGCAAAGATGGCACTAGCCTTGCGCATGGGGAAAGCTTTGAAACAGTCGCAAGGAAATGTTATGAGTTGAATCCAGAACAACTCCTCGCTGTTGGATCAAATTGTTGCTCTCCTAAAATCGTTGCGAACCTCATACGCAGTGTCAATAAAGACAGGCTGCAACCAATTCCAATTGTTACGTATCCTAACTCTGGGGAGAAATACAATCCCGCAGTGGGATGGGTGGGAAAGGATCAATGTGAAAGCCTACACACATTCGTACAAGAGTTCTTGGACTTAGGTGTCAGATATATAGGAGGATGTTGCCGCACCTATGACGAAGACATCTCTCGCATACGCTCTGAAGTTGATAACTGGGCTGCCAAAAAAAGTGTCACAGAAAACTAAGAAGACTGAATTATATTATGAATACTAAACTAAATTATGCTTTAAGATAGATCTTTCTTATACACTTCAATACATAGCCTATAATATGTCAATGTGTAATCATTTCTTATCTAAATGACTGAGACACATAACTCATTATCTTTCTACTATTAAGATCTGTCTTGTTTATCTTTTAAAGTGCAGAGATTCATTATGCACTTCCATTTATATATTGTTGTTTATATTATCATAATTAGAGATTAGATTTAATAATTATACTTCTGTATTATTTGTCTAACTAGTACTCTGTAGTAGTGTCTAACATATTAACATTAATATACATATTACCATATTAACTTAATATGTTAGTAGTACCTATAAATAATTGTATTTACAGAAAGTATTTGGAATATCTGTAAGAAAGAAACAAAGAGATGACAAAATGCAGGGTCTGATTAAACAGAATGAGGACTTGAAGGAGGAGAATTTGAAACTGACTGTTGAAATTTCAAAACTGAAGAAAGTTGTTGCTAAGGTTTGTCGGGAGAGGAAGAAGAGAAATTCACACTATTTTGCTGGTTTCAGCATCTCTAGCTTCATATCATATCTCTAGCTTTCATATTTCAAATAATATTATAGTTTAAAAAATTAGAGCAGCTGATAATTGCCGAAAAATAGTTGCTGTAGGTACCGCTGGACCAAGTATTATAGTGAGAATAAAGCCAGGTTGTGGCACTAGTGGCTAACTTCGTTATGGTGCATAGCAATGAAGAGTGTGCCTTATGTATTTTTTCTTGAGCTTACTTAAAAAGTAAAGCTTTCATACACGACAGTACGTACTATTATATTATTATTATCTATTTTATATACTTTTTTTTTGTGCGCGTTACTGTTTTGTTTCCTTTCATGTTGGTGCCAAATGTTTATGTCGTGTTAAATGTTCCTATCTCTGTATGCAAAATTATTTTATAAATGTTGCGTTTATTCCTATTATTTGTAATATAATCTTTATTGTTTGTACTGTGTTTCTGGCACAATAATTATATCTATTTTTAAATAATATTGTTAGTTTCATTTCATAAGGAAAAAATTAAATTGGCGGAATGTATCTTGTACCTATCATAGCATGATAATAAACGCCGCCTTTTATAATTACATTTACTAGAGGTGATGATGCGATGGTAATGTATTGCGATGATCAATAATAATTGTTTTGTTAACATAACAAAGGGTTCCTTGATGTTCCTTGAGGACATCCACTTCAATGTCACCAACGTCAAACAGTATGGAATGTCTATCCCGAGGTTGTATGACTGATCGGACGTCTGTTTCAGGTTCATAGCCATATACATTTTAATATCAATAATCAGTATATTTCCAGCTGAAAGACGACAAGTTCACCGACTACCTGTCCTTGATGAAGGAGCGAGATGCTCGATACACTCTGTATTTCGAAAATGTAGCGCTTCACCTCAAACTTAAAGAGCTGGATGGCAGCTCTCAGGCAAACCACGGGGATGACACGTATGAGGACCCCATTGTGTTGAGAATTGCTCTGGACCGTTGCAGGTACTAATTAGCTGGCTCACCTGAAAACTATATGAACTGAACTTTGTGACCTCTTACTAACTTAACTTTTAAAAATTTTGTAAAGGAAAGTAAGTTTTAGACAAAGTTTCTGATCAATCTGATCAACCCAGTAACGAAATGACAACTATTTTGCTGACACGCAATTTAGATACGCAAGTACTTTTACAATTTTAGAGAACAACTGTCATTAACTCAGAGCGAGCTGAAAAAGATGACTGACGAGTACTCAGACACAGTGCCTCGCCGCGAGCACGACCTCCTGGAGGCGAAGCAATACGAACTCCTAAAGAAATTAGACGCACTCAAAGCAGAGTTGGACGCACTGCAAACATCGCATAAGAGGCTCATTGGTACCAAATCCTTTAGTTGTACTTTTGAGCTCATTGACATGACTGACTTGCCTCAGAATTTTTTGTAATCCAAGATCTTCCTACCTATGTGATATCATATAGATGAGTTGCTATTGCTGAGTACTTAGATTATCCCCAGCCTCTCTTATTATTTGAAGTCGGCCATCATTCACTTTGTTAACCAAAATGTAGGCAAAGATATTTTTTGATTCTAGGTCAAAAGAAAAGTGTAGAGGAAGAGCTGAATGAGTGCAAGGAGAGATGCAGCGAATTGGAACGAGCTGGAACTCCAAGACCACACTGGGAAGTATGCGCTGACTTCATCGGTGGAGGACGAGACAGGTCAGGCACGACGGAAAATTACCTCACTTATAGAAAAGAAGTTTGGAAAATGTTGGCTTCGGTTGATTAAAAAATGATAAATTGTTAACTGTCTCAAAATATTGATTGAGCAATCTTCTCTAGATGGTGGCAGTTGGCAAGTGGTTTGTCTTCTAGAGATATGTTGAGGGTACTTCTCAAAGAGTTGGGGCCTGCTGCAGAGAGTGACCACTTGGAACATTTTGATGGACTCGTAAGACAAAACATATTAGTATTTATTAATATAGGTAGGTACTCTTGTTGTCATAAATTACCAACTCACATGTCTCATTTACTTCCTTTGTGTATTTCTTCCAAAGTTAATTGTTTTGGTGGTTGTTCCTCGTGTTTCCTTGGCTTAGGGTGTGGATCCTATGATCCCTCCATACCTTCGTTACGAGGGGCAGGTGCGTAACCTGCGACTGTCGCGGCGGGAGATTAGCGTCATCATCAACGACATCTGGCTCAGCAAGCTGCAGGCCAGCCACCACCTTTCCATGCAGGATTACGTCACCAAGTACTTTGAAGATAGGTACGTTCATGTAAACAAGTGAAGTTAACACCACACTATTTTTTATCGGTGAGTAAAGAAGGATGCTCTCCAACTGACGTTAAGCGATGCAACCCCAAATAGGAAAACTACACACGCCCAACCTCAAATAGGAGAGATGTCCTATCGGACGTCGTAAATGGAGTCGGAGATGCTACTCATAAGTACCTACTGAGATGGTCGAATTGCCGATTTGAAGAAAGTGTTTTTGGTATCCGAACCTTTTCAAAACGAAATACAAGAACTTGACACTAGACTGGCTTCACGCCTGCATCTTCCACTATCCAATACAGGTAACCAGCTCAGATAATGTTGTAATCAAAGTTTACTGATGTTATATAAAGATACCAGCAACCATCAGTCCGCGCAGAATGGGCATACAACCTATGCGCCGGCGCAGAGCAGATGTTAGATGAGCCACAGGTCAAGTTGTTCTGGGGGGTGCTGCATGGCCATCTCAGCGAGGACATCTACTGGGGCCTCCGCGCCCAGTGGCAGATTCTTAAGGACCAGTTGTATAATCAAAGCAAGGATGGCGAGGTATGACCACACCCCGTAACTTAAATTCATTATCTGATTTAGTTCGTTGATTCCTCTTAACTTGCACTAGCCAGCACATGACACACATGTTTAGCTGTCACGTGTGCTCACTACCACGCTAAAATTATACTGCATAGTTAATAATAATTTGGTCTTTATAAATACTCTTCGTATTAAAATTTCAGTCAATAACAATCGAAGAGTTTGAGAAGGGCGCGAGGAACACTTTTCCTCTGAAGAGTGAAGTGGAAATCAAGAACTTGACTGACGTTGTCAAGAAACAGTTAAAGTTGAAAATTAACAACGTGGAAATTAACTTGGACAAACTATTTCTTGAGGTAAGTTAACAGAAAGATGTTACAGATTTGCGAAACGAAGTTATATACGAGTAAATGTATGCGCATACAACAGACATAATTTTTTGCCATTTTTATAGATAATGGTACGAATTTTCATGCGCGAGTCCGACTCGCACCTGGCTGATGATACCAGGCCAGGATACTAAACTTAGGCACGAAGTAGATTTGCAGTAACCTGATCAAGGACTATTGGCAGAACGAGGAAGGGTTCGATCGCGCGGAGTTAAGCCGGGAGCTGTTCCGGCAGCGGCAGGTGGCGCAGGACAAGTATATCCGGGAGGTGGTGGCGCAGCTCGGCGGCCGCCACGCCAACCGCGCCGTCTCCGTCGAGGCGCTGAAGCGAGCCTTTGCCATCGTCGACCCCGCTATTAGTTAATACTTTCTATTATTACACTAACAACGTAAAGATATTTAACTCCATAAAAAAAACTGTTTTATACTCGATTAGCTTCTAAAAATCTAAATTTACAGCCTCAGTAAAATAAATTAACATTATAATAAAATTTTGAATACAATTCTATGGGTGTCTAATCTCCAATCTTCTACTACTTATCTACGTATCCTCCTTTAAAATTCTCTTCATTAGAAGAAGTTTCGAATAAGTATATATTATTATTAAATAGCCAATTCCAAATTTACCTATTATGCACGTTTATTCCTTTTTTTTTAGATCATATCCGGATGGAGCGCTACATAAGGTGGGCTTTTTCTGACCAAACTTCGGAACTAAGTAGTATCTGCCCGTTGCCTTTGCGCGCTATCGCTTCACGACTAGCCGCCGGGGACATCGAACGAGTTGGTCCTCGGTATCGCGGGGCACGCAGGCGTTGATCAATATTTTATGTTACTATAATATTTACCTATACGTATTTTATAATTTGAATTTAAAAAATTATGTAGTTAATGTTCCTAATATGTAATAGGTACATGTGGTAAAACCACTATTAAAATTAGTTTTTATATCTTCAATCAAAATAATTTATTAAAATTCCAATTTTTGATTAAAGATGATGCAGAAGTGAAATAAAACTTTATCTCTCTACTAAATTATTTTATTTGAAATTGAATTGTTAAAATTAATATTAACAAATTTTTAAACACTATCAATTTTTCTGTGCCACCATAGTTCTGGATGCTGCTGGCCTCTACATACAACAATATTCTGACCTGGCTAATGGTCAGAAATAAGCTAATAAGATCTTGAGATACTTTTATGTGATCATGTTGTGTAAAGAATACTGCATTGTGCTGTACTTGTCTTAAATGTCTGTAGTACAACTGGTACAATCGGCACATTGCTTTTTGTCCTGTCAAAGTCATCAAAGTGACAGAACGTCAATTTGACAAATACAAAGCGTGGTTGAGACGTTGAGTTTTCTGTCACTGTCACATACACGTGTTTATTGTTATCATGGCTTATGGCATGGAGCGTTTATTTACATTTTTTATAAGACAATATTTACATTGTGATTTTAAAGTTAACATAATTATATAGTTAAATATGTTAGACATTATTGAAAACGAAGAAGTCGACAGAGACACAGTGGGGTCAGCTGATTTAGAGCAACTGTTTAGCAAAAAATATGATTTAGTCTCGGAAACTGCTACTTCGATAAAGAAATCGTATATAAATAAACTTAGTGTGTCTAAGTAAGTACTTTTAGCTTTATCTTTAATTCGATGTGACATGAACATAGTAATATTAAATGAATATTAATTATGAAATTTTAATTTAATATTAATTTAATGTTAATTTATGAAATTTTTGATGTTATACTACATTATTACCTAAAACTTATTAATCTCGCAGTTCCTTAAACGTAGCAGTGAGTCTTGATGACAATTCCATAGAGGTGTACCAGTTGAACAAGACATCGCTATCAAAGGTATGTCGGCTTAGTGGCCATAAGAGGACTATCACAGATGTAGTGTTCTGCCCAAGAAATGACAACCTCCTGTATTCATCATCTCAGGATGGTCTTGTCAAGTTGTGGGATACTAGAAAGGGAGGCAGTTGCACACAAGAGTATAAAGGTAAGGTTTTTAATTGCTTCCTTAATTCAATTTATAAATTTCTATAGATACCATTTTAAGCTTTCACATTAATAGTGGGTCTATTACAGATGATGGAGAACTGCCGAAGTCCTATGAATGCATGGATGTATCACAAAATGGCAGAGTGCTTTGTGCAGGCACTCAGCTGGTGGAGGAAGATGCATACCTCATCTTCTGGGACCAGAGGAATCCAGCGCCATTGGGAGGTTACTGGAATAGCCATACTGATGATATCACACAGGTAATTCAAATAAACAATGAATTACTATAGATGAGCAAATTGCAGATATTTCTGAGAATACCCTCTGCATGCAAACATAAAAAATATGTAAACAATGGGTGACCTCATAGCTTGACAGCAATCTCTACCATCCATACTACTCAGGAAAGCATAGTGTGGTAGTCTGCTGTACTACAAGGATTAATTATATTTTCTGCAAGTATGAAACACTATCAGTACCACCAGTGAATAAAGAGGAGGTGCAACTATTGTGTATGAGGTAGGAATGGTGCTGCATTCATGTACAAATAAAATCTTCAATATTATTTTTTATTGACTATTTGGACAAAATGCTCTACAGGTTTATTTGCTTGCAAATGTAACAAACAACAAGATAATTCTAACTTTAGACAAATAAATCGAAAATTGAAATCTTAAATTTCAGGTGAAATTTCACAAACAAAAGACAGAAATATTAACAACAGGCTCCTTAGACGGCCTACTCAATGTCTTCAATGTGACAGAGCAAACAGAAGATGACGCTCTGTTGTACTCTCTGAATGTTGAGAACTCTGTGGAGAAAATCACGTGGCTTGATGAGAAACGCGTGTCGTCCATAACACAGTCAAATGACTTGCAGATCTGGGACACTGAGAATGGCGACTTGCTTAAGAGTTACCCGAGAGATAAAATTGCTAGAAGTATTAAGGTAATGAAGTTCTAATATATGTGTGTACATTATAATACATAGCTACTTATCTTAATCTATTTAGGGATTTTAGTCTAAATCTTTATCTTCAACGTTATATCCTTTTCTTGGAGCCCCTACGCTCTTCTCATTTGGCCTCCTTCCTACAACGAATTTAACACATCCTGTTTCGATTTAGAGTTTTATTTAAAAGCAACAGGGCTTATTTGCTCATTATCTGTCCTGTCTTATATCTGATCTGTGGTAGCCTCATATTCACATACAACCCCAGAAAGGACATCTATTATATTTGACATTTGATGTTGATGTTCATGGGTTGTAGTGATCTTGCACACCCACATGGGCGTATAGAAGCAGGGTAACTACCACAATGGAAGTTCCAGTAATGGCATAAAATCATTTTGTTTTCAGAGGAGCAGAGAAGATGATTGTTACCTGGTGGACACATACGTTGCAGATGATGCGATAGTTGTGTTGGCTGGCTCCAATGCTGGTGATGGGTAAGAAAATAAACTTCTAATTGTATAAACCTTTGTATTGTATCATAATAAATATTATTAAATAACACTTCACACTCACAGTCTACTAGGATTCCCTGTGTCATGGCGCCATGGACAAACACAAAGACAAGACCAGACCTTTGTATATACCTTTCAGTATATAGCGCTACAATTTTATTATCTATATTATTTAAAAGTGTAGCTCCACAAAGTTTAACCATGTAATTTATCTCTTCCTGTTTCACATTAGGCAAACAGAACATAAGTATAATTCTTAACTTTCCCATTTTCAGAGATGTGCTAAGATCAGTGGCAATAACAGAGAAGAAGCTGCAACCCACTACAATGTTTAAGAACAACAAACAGGTTGTGCGCTGCTGTTGGTATGACAAAGATGTAAGTTAAAGTATAAAATAGTTTTAATTATACTGAGCTGCTTGCAGTTGCTTTTACTAAATGTGTCCATCCCAGACCTGGGTTTATAGTCGGGTTTTTATAATGCTTCAAGAAGTCTAACAAATGACAAGGAACTGAACTACCTAATATAAAAAGCTCTCATGTCACAGTTTTTAATGTTAAAACGCCTTGTCCAATTCTTATGAAATTTTGTGTGTATATTCAGTAACATATAGTGAACATTTCATATGACCTAATTGTTTGCACAAGTTATTCACTCAAAAGCTAACTTGTTAAGCTTTTTCTTACAATAATTTTTGAATAAATTGTTAACTTTTAGAGAGACATCCTGATCACGACGGGCGAGTCGGGGTTGGTCAGCGTGTGGTCCCGCGGAGCCGGCTCCAGCGCCACGCCCAAGAAACTCCTCAGCTCTCTGAACAGGCTACATGTCAACAGACATAAACCTTATTAGAGCGAATAAATTTATTAATGAATTATGCTGTGGTTTCAGTCAGTAACGTATCATATGGCCTACAGAAAAGCATGTTTTTATGATTTATAACAGCCCTTTTTATTGTATGAGCTGTCACAAAGCATTTTTTGTCCTGCTTTAAAGTGTTGTTGCATACGATAACCTTAACAACCAGTCCCAGTTGTGTGCGCTGTGACAATGAGCCGTGCATGACCTATGACCAGATGGCACAGCTCATAGCTATGTTTTTCTAAATGTTTGTCATCTTTTGACAATCCAAAAGTGGAGAAAAAAAAAACATTTTGATAATTGCAGAACTTTATTAATCCAAAGTAAACACTACCAAATATATATTATAATTCTCTAATTCAAAATAAATCCACAGAATTCCCTGCAGTATATATATTTTCCTAACATTATTTATTATCGAGTTAAATACAGTCACACGAGTGATACACAAACGTAAAACTTTTACACTCGCAATAAGAAATATACCTGTGACAATTCAAAACACCTTTTAGCAAAATTGTAAATCGAAAAATTTATATAGTTTAGGCATACGTATTACCTATATTAAATTGTTGATTAATGACAAGATTAAAAAAGTGTTTTAAAAATTGTCACTAGCACATTATAAAATTAAGACTAAAAATGAATAACTCAGTTCACTAAAATAATGTCATATAGACAGGAAAATATTCTAACAATATTGCATAAAAAATTTAAAACTATAGCCACTTCAGCTACGTTGTCGCAAGCCGCAACCTACATTCAAATAAATTTCTTTTAATGGTTTCGTAATTTAAGAAATATATTATCACTCCAATAACTAAACTTTGTACTTCAAATAATCTCGAACACAATTAAATTTTTAAATTCATAATGGCCTCATTGCAAAATGCAATCCCTTCTATGTAACTAATTAAAAAATAAAAAAACAAGAAAGACGAGTGTAAAATATTTTAGAAATGTTTATAAAACATTTGAATGCTAGTTACACAATAAGAAATACAGTGCAGAAACACAATTAAATGTATCTATCACAACATGGCTACGGAGGTGAATATTTTTATCTACGGCGAAATCACAGAATGTGATTCCTATGCTATTACACACAATAGACATTATATATGAATAATAAGCTTTCAATTTTTCCTTATTATTCTTAATAAACTCGAATTTTTCGACACGCTCAACGAGCTTTTAAAATTTGTAGAAAATATTGAAATTTAGATAAAGTTATCAAAGGTCATCAAACCGTCAACATACACATAGAGCTGGAGCCACCCCCTCGCACTGAAACATTTGCTGACAACGGAACGAATACACACTACTGAGTGGTCAAACATGAATACATTGGACACGAACGCTGCGCAGTACGGAGCACGGACCCAATACATTTTATTATCTTTGGTTGTGAATAGAGATAAAATACGAGATTAAAATATACATGTCTGACTGCAATTACGCTCGAAATTTACTTCGTCGACAAGAACATGATCAGCCTGGAACAAAATAAAATGTTTAAATGACAGGAAATTTAAAGAGTCATCGCCATAATGATGCGAGCGATGACAGCGAGTGCGTGGCCCACCTGAAGTGTATGGCCTTGTTGGAGAGCAGGCGGTTGGTGTCGGCGGGGTCGGCGAGCGGCAGCGCGCGCGGCGGCGCCGCCTCGTCGTCGCGGAAGGCGTGCGCGCACACCACCGCGCGCAGCCGCGCCTCGCCGAACGGCCCGCACGCCCACACCCACTGCAGCATCAGCGGCACCGCCGTCTTGTTCTTCAGGATCAGCTGCAACAGTCGAGGCCTGTAGCGTGCGCCGTCCTCCGCCTCGGACACGGTCTTCCTCTCGCCCGCCGCTGCTTTCTTCTGCGACATTACTTATTTGCAGAAGAAAGCACGCCATGGCTCTTCGCTTCTAATATTGATCCTTTCACTATTTCCGAAAGCGAGAGGTCAGCGGCCGCAGCGGTCGCCGGGCCGTGCTGGTCGCCGCCTGCGACTGACCTGGTAAGTGATTTCCCGCTGAGAGCTCTGCGTGGGGTCGCGCTGGTTTTTATTGACGAACGCCTTCACCACCCAGTGATGGCCGAACGCGGAGAACCGCGACGTCTCGTAAAACAGCTTGTGGACGAACTCCTCGGTGCGGTAGGGTTTCAGCTGCAGATCTGGACGGAAAACTTACGTTAAAGAAGAGTGTACCCAATGCATACAATACTTAAGGTGCATTTTAGAAACAAAAGTAATGCAGCGTAAGTGACGCAACGTCAATTACACCTTAGGAATTCGGTTGGCCGCAAGGACTCAGTCAGTCCCATCGCCTTCTCTCATCATAGCTGATCTTATAATAACCTTGGCAAGCTTGTAAGTGTCGCATGTGCCTACTGTCGCTTTTTCGCTGGCTTTCATGATAAATGCAAGAAGAAAAAGTTACAACACGTACAAATAAAAGATCATCATCAGAGAAGAAGCAATCATCTTTAATCTTTATCCTCGTGATAGCAACGGAGCAGTTAAACCAGATTTCTATTCTAAGATGTAGGTGGACGAGGGTGGACGAGTTGCAGTGAGCAGGACACGTAAAGAGGTGACCGTTGAACGTGATCTTCTCGTAGGAGAGCAGGTCGAGGATCTGGCCGTACAGCAGGCCCGTCTCGGCCGCGCGGCGCTCGCGCTCGGCCAGCACGGCCACCACGTCGGCGGCCGACTTGCCGGGGTGCGCGCACGCCGCCTCGTGCGCGCGCGCCTCGTGCGCCGGCCCGCGCCACGGACACCCGATGCACGCGTAGCGGCACCCCGTCAGCCTGCCACACACACACGCCCACACTGACACGTGTTATACACTCTGACTCTCTGTTTCACAGCTACACCGATGCACCTATCTCATTAAGTCGCTGTTAAATTGGATTGATAATGAATCAGACAGTTTAACTGTGAAACAGAAAGAAATATGTTATGTTTGCAAAGCTTATTTTACGTTATATATGACACACACACACTTACTTACACTACACACTCTCCACATCCTATACTTTTGTCATTATCCTAGATTCTACGAATATTGCTGCCGCCTGCATATGTAATAGTAATAGGTACAACCTATTCTTGTAAAAGAGATGTTAAATAAGTAAGTAAGTGTAAGATGTACACGTATGTAGGTACTACTTTATAAACGACTACTGTTACACCTATATCATGCTTCAAATTAAAAACGAACTGACAACAAGTAAATGAGTTTGGTTCGCATCACGCCAGGTATTATCAAGCCGTCACTAGTAAATGCTAGGTTGTGTTAATGAGTTTGAGCGACAGGTTTAGCTCCGACGAATTCATTATACAATGGATTCATCATGATTAAATTATTATCCTTAAAAATAAAGAGAAAACGTTAATTAGCACGTTAGCTTACAAAAATAAGCCAAGTTGGCCCCGGTAAGATGATAGTTTATGAAATTCAGTGTCAATGGCAGTGTTCAGGACCAATGATTGTTATATTTATTCATTACTGAAGCTCTGACTTAGAAACGTTCCTTCGCAGTACGAGAAGATTGAAGTAAGTTATGATTTCAAGACTATCAGCTCGTACAAGGGCCACGGTAGCGTCGCCAAGTCATGAGAACGCACCTGCGGTACCTACGGCGCTTGGCCGGCGCCCCCGACGCCTCGGACACGAGGTACGTTCTTCTCAAGGCTGATGCCAGGAGGGAATACACACTGGCTACAATGCGAACCAAACTATCGAACAAGCGAGTCTTCCGCGACGCGTCTATACTCAGTTGTGCGAACTTGTATTGCCTGGGGGGAGAAAAATGGGACGGTCAGGACTCTTCGAGTGCTATTAGTGCTAATTGTTTTGTATTCATTATTTCAGAAAGGATGCTAACAGGGTCTACTGAAGCAGACTGCGCTCAAGTACTTTAAGAAAGTAGTACATTTTGAAAAACTCGAAACTCTCTCGGGCGTTTTCTTACACGAGACTAGCTCAGCAGGGCAGGAATGGTTTTACCGCGCAATAATTGTTAAGAACAATTTATTTTTTGCATCTCACACAAAATGGCTAATAAATATGGTTTCGTGTTTTAATCGCGTTTCGTTTTCACTACTGTGTTTCGATATAAATCAGGCATTCCCAAACTATTTTGGGAAAGGTCGATACTGACCACTTTGGGTCAGTGTATTTACCCCCCAAACACACACATCGCTACCCACTTACTTTTACGACATTATTTAGTTTATTTTCATTTCTTTATTTTTAAATTGTGTCGCATTAAATGTTGCTTTGAATTGTAGCTGCTTGGACTAATCCATCAGATGAATCATTCACCACACAACATACATTTTTTCCCACAAATGCAAATTTTAATCAGTTATTACTAGAATAAAACAAACCTATATTGGTTGGTTCAAGAATGGAAGAGAATTTAGAGTCATAATAAGCAGTAATCTTTACTGGTACATACACACAACATTTTAACTGGCCAACAAAAATCTTAACAGTGTATATAAAAATTTAAACTACTCTCAAATACTATGTCTGCATTATGTCTATAATATATTATGTCTATATCTATACTATGACATACCTAGCTGTGTCCATAGTATATATTTAGGTGAAATAAAATATTATGTAATACTATATCTATTCAAGTGCTATATTAGATGGGTAATATTTACCTCTCCTCACATACTTTCTCCTCGTGCACCTGCAGAGAGTGTCGCGGGAACACTTTAGTGCAGTGCTTGCACTCTGAAGGAAGCTCAGACACGGTCTTCTCAACAGCCAGGTTCCGTGAGGCAGTAGTCTTTGAGATTTCTACACGGCAATTGGGACAGGTAGCTGCCTCATCGCGCAGACGAGCATCGGCCAGCAAGTGAGTGAAGCATGGGGCACACATGAGGTGCCCATTGCTACACTGGAAATTAAGACAATAAAATGTGATATTAATATTTAACATGGATGGACAACTAAACAGTTGACTGACTCAGTGGTACAATTAAAAAAAAGGTTTCATAAAAATAAGTATTAATGTTAATTTTCTTCCCCAAAATTTTCACTGCTATTATTGAATGTGAAAAATCTCATACTGAGCAAATTCAATATAAAACAAAAAAAACGTGTGTGTGTGTGTGTGTGTGTGTGTGTGTGTGCGTGTGTGTGTGTGTGTGAGCGTGTGCATGTTTAATTGTGTAGTGCACTATGTTTAATAATGTAAATCAGTGCTATAAGTATGTAACTCAATATTTATATTATTGGAAATGAGATTTGAAAATTAAAAAATTGGAATTTTATTAAAAATTAAAATTAAGTGTGTCAAAAACTAATACTATATTTTATTGTGTGAACTGTTTTCTACTTCTAATTTGGACTTAATTTATGAATCATTTGTTTAAAAAAAAGAATAATAAGTGTCTGATACCAAAGATATTACATATACACAATATTTAATTCAAATAACTTTATTGTATAATAAACCAATTCATCCATATCTTTGTACTACTGCACGAAAAAGTGATTGATAATGTGTTTTTCCATACAAATAAAATGAATTGAAATTTTGTAAACCATTTTAAAATCTATACTGATGTCCTGAAAAACTTCAGCAAAATTAAAAAAAAATAGTAAGAACAATAAAATTGAACACTTGACATTTATCTGAATTATTTGAGTCTAATAAAATTAATAAATTCACAGTGATAACATTAATCATCAAATAAGTATGGATTTTAGTATTTCCATGGAATTTATTATTGACGGGGTTGAAATTGAATACCATTAATAAATTGATGTGATGGCTTCAAATAGGTATAATGTAAAGGAAAGGATTTCTCAATAAAGAAAGAACTAAACATTTGATACACTTTTTTATTTATTGAAATGCTTCTACATTGAATAATACAAACTGATTTTTAAACTATGTGCTTGTACAGACTAAACAACATTAAAATCTTACACTATAACACAGATTTCACAGTAAAACAAATTACTACATCAAATTACACACCAGTACATGAAATTAGGTCACATTGCCCTAATCATACACATAACAAATCGTAAGTGTTACGGCGACATTAAATAAATCAATATTGGCCTCCAAGGAAGGGCTTAATACTACATACAATTTAATACATTAGAAAATTACAATTTGCTGCGAAATATTGAAAACGTTAATTATTGATCACAAAATGGTGATCAGAAATAGCGTGGGCGCGGAGTTTCGCAACTTAGATCTCTTGCGTAAATGAAAGAAATAGTAAAACAGCTGACTAGCCGTAGCCGTCAGCTGTTTCAAAATACCTGATACACGGCCGCCTGCGGCAAGTCCAGGCATACTGCGCAGCAAAGAATGCCCCCAAGCCTGTGCTCGAGCTTCTCAGATTGCGCACTATCAGTTTTACGTTTTTTGGGCGAGGGCTCTTCCTCATCTTTAGCGTCAAGAACGACAGGTTGCTCTTCGCTAGATGATGGCAGAGGTTCGCCTTCGTGAGCCTCGGCCATTGCCAAATTTAAATATTGAAATAATTCACTATAAAAAAGAATACAAAACACACTTAAGTCAAATCCTTCACAAACTGCGTCAAACTAATGGGTGGGTGAAAAATCGAATCAAATCGACAGCAACGAAACAAAGGTTTCAATGGATTTCATCACAGACTACTTAGATGTGATTTCATACACAGACTATAAGATAAGAAAGAAGGTACTTCTGACACAACACAAGCTGTCTTTCGCACGAGCGCAATCGACGCTTACGCGCCCGTTATTTATAAAAATTTTAACATTTCAGAATAGACCATAACAATATAATTATGACTTCTCGGGTGAACACACGTTCAACACGCGGATAAAAATAACTCTCGGTGTAAAAAATCGTCTGCGAATGTAGGTATTCCGAAACGTTAAAAATGTTGTGCGAGGTGCGTGGAACGTGGATCAAGTTTAAAGATTTATTAGGTTTTTATTAAATATACCATAACTGTTCT
>DWQK01001448.1:0-15626 GCA_018231225.1 Noctuana stator
GTATATTATTTTCGATCATGAGGTATTTTGGTATCGGCTTGGATTAATTTTTATGTCGATTATGACAATGTTAAGAGGTTAGATGGTTTTATTTTATTTTGAATCAAGGTCGTATTTTTTTTTTAATTATAACAAGCCCATTCAGATAATGACGTGCATTAAACAAGAAACGTTGCTAAAAACTCACAAAATAAACACAAAGCTTTTAGGCATATAAATACCTAAAAGCTCTACCCTCTCCTACATTAATTTACGGTTGAAATATCTATGTGACGCGACAAATAACACTGACAAATAATACTGACAAATAATACTTGTTAAATTTATTAATTGAGTATTTCAGAACGAACCACGCTTTTGAAACGATTATGAATATTTCAGTAACAAAAAACTACGTTTGAAGATAAAATTATGATTGGCGTCTAAAATCGTAAACATTTTAAGTAACTTATATACTTGTACTTAGCATGTGACAGCCCTTTGATACAACTACGTGTTGAAGGAATACAAAACATTTTGTTACGCTTGGTTTCCTTAAAATGATTTAAGTGAATGAACGTCAGATTATAGTATAACAACAATGAAAGAGAAATTTTAGTTGCCATTGATCAAGAACATAGCTGAGTGTAAAAGGTTAGAGTTAAGTAATGAGAAGAGGTGATTGCCCAGTGATGAAGAATTCCTGGAAGAAGGAGAAGGAATTGTTATTTTTTAAGCGTTTTTTGTCAGCGTTTTAAGGAACTGAATGTAACGTCGTGACAAAACCTAATTTTTTTTTATTGTATAGTAACAAACGAGCATGCAGGCCACCTAATGTCAACAGCTAACATCGACGTCCAACCTCACATAGGAGTGAAGTTCTATCTGAGCTCATAGGTAGGTACGTGGTGGACAGAGTTGATCGCCTCAAATATAGTGTGTCCAGCAGCAACCCTGAAACTTCTCCATAATAATTTACAAAAGTCATATGAAGACGTAAAACTAAATGTAAAGTTATATTAATAATAAATATTTATGAGCCAATTGTACAAAATAAAAACGCCGTAACTTATAAACATACTTAAACAAGTGTAAAGATTAACTAACCATAAAACAAAATGATCACAGCCAATTAGACACTTGTATCAACACCTGTATATCATACGTATGCAAATCCAGAGGCCCTTATTAATCGTTTTGTATAAGATCGTGAGCAGGTGTTAAATACGTCCGCTCGGCGGGAACGCTGATATGCAAATGAGGTTGAAACGAGCCCACGCGACAGGATGCGCGCGCGCCGATGACTTGTCGAGTCCGTTTCCACTTTACGTATACTTACCTCGTGTTAAGTATTATAATATTATTATGTAATTTTATATTGACTTATTTTTTATACTTCCAAAAATTTAAGCTTAGGACCGAGAACTTTATGGAGAGCTTTAAGGAATGCGTGTACTGTCACGATATTTTCGTTCACCGAGAAGTAAAAATTATAATTAATAGAATTATGTACATAATTAAAAATAATATGCAAAAGTAGCCTTTCTTTCTGTTTCGTTTTTATTACAAGACATTTTTCATAATCACAATGATAATGGGAGGTCAAGCACACATTCATTGTAGTTTATTGTTAATAATAAATTAACATCGATACAATGCATTTTATGTGTCTGGGAATTTACATTTATTTTCGACGGACGAGCTGCTTTTGCCTGAAGCCAAAATACCGTCACACGACAATGGAAACGATTACGCAACACGACAAATACATGAATGATGTGAGAACACATACGAACAATGCTCGCCTTTGACAATTTTATGTACAATTTGGTCGGGTTATTTTCGCGTGGGAACAAGGCGTCCTCAATTATGTTTAGGGAGGCAGTAACACGTGTTTCTTAGTTTCTTAATATTATGATTTGTATGTTGTACTTTCTCGGTATGCATAAGAATATTTGTATTATATAGGATTGTATGACATTATGGGGGCCTCGGCCGAAGAGAGGATTTCTTTCTTTGTAATTAACTGTTTCTTCATCTTAACTTACTACTTATCTTACTAGCAAACGAGTTCCACATATATCTTTATCTTTACATAGTATAAAATTAAGTAGCTTCCACTGTCTGTTCGTTTCGATCTTTTAAACTTAACGGATTTTAATGCTGTTTCCAGCCACGGAATAGAGAGAGACCCGTGTTTTCAGCAACAGGTAGAATTATTAAAATAAATAAAAGGAAAATAATATAAAATGATAAATAAAAATGACACATAGAAGCTTTTTCATTCGAAAGCACACACGATTTAAAATTAATTTCGCTTTAAAATTCCTGTTTACTTCCATTATCCAGCAACATTATCGCTGGTTGCATGGCTGTTGTTAAATATGCAAGTTTTTGGGGCAATTTTCATAATTAACTCTTTTGAATTTAGCGTTCGTGCGATGAAACATTATTTTAGTTGAATCATTTGATAACCACGAACAACCAGTATGTAATATGAATTGCACATGGAAATATTATAAACATTGTTATAGACATGAGCGTGCTGAGGGGGAAGTGGAGCTACGGAGGGGGAGGGGGGATTGTCATCTCTCCTATTAATATCCTCCTAATATATCTCGATATTATAATGATATAATGGGCCTACATATTATTGCTTGCATAAAGTGTTTTTAAACCGAATTAAAAAAACGGAGGAGGTTCTCAATTCGACTGTATTTTTTATGTTTGTTACCTCATAATTTTCGACTGGGTGGACAGATTTGGATGATTCTTTTTTTATTTGAAAGCTGATGGTCCTAAGTCCAGTTTTCAGCGGCATGAGAAAATCATATACGTCTTAAATGTATTAAGGATGTGCGCAATTATTTTGAAGTCATATTTTTTCGTAACGCCAGTTATGATTATTAATTTTTTTTATAGAACTTCAAATTTTCGTTATATAAATATCTTACTTCAGAGAAGAAGAGTTATTTTTGTTCAGAATGTCCACACGTGCTCTACAAACAGTGTGGAAAGAAAAATTGCCACAGGTAATTAAACGTTCATTCCGCGAGAGCATCACACGTAGTAACTTTAGTGTAGAACTCGAGACCAAAAAAGTATAAACCATACGTTACGCTCGTTTAGACACAGAAAGAACAGTTGAGACAGGAAATTATCATACATTCTTTAAATGCGGTAACAAGCGTTGCATATGTTATCAAAAATGTCATTGATTATTATTATTGATTTGTCGATAAGAAACAATATGAGACATTTTTTAATTAATATTGTTACACAACAATCAGGCAAACTAAATTGACGTCAAACGTCAAACATCTGTCAGGCAGTCGTAGTTGTCTCTATCCATCCAAAGTTTCTTTAAGTAATTTTCTTTGAGTTCACGATACAGTGGATCCTAATGAGTGAGATTTACAGATATCCTTAAAAAATCCAAGTGTGATAAAAATCTTTAATGGTGATAATAAAATTAACGCGACCACATTAGATCTATTGCCGCCATTACTCTTATAAGTCTATATGTATGTCGGGCACGATACTTTACCTCGGCCATTAGTGTACGCATTACACTAAGGTTTTTCCCTTATCTTGCGCTAGCTGTAATGATGTGTAAGTTTCGGTGTGTGTATACACTTCCTAAAGCAACTTACAAACTAATGTACTCATTTTTATAGAGACAAAAAGGCCAGGTAAAGGCCTCCTTCGCCATATGCCCACTTATCGCAGGGTAGCTGCGCTATTTGCCACCAGCTTGGATCAGCGATTTTTTTATGTTGTCATCCCATCGAGTAGACGGCCTTCCTCTATATCTTTTTCCTAAAGATCCTCTCCGATAATACAGTTAGTGTTGGGGTCAGGTCGCCAGTCTCTAAATTCCTATATTAAAAGGAAAAAACAATTGACACGACTGAAAGGTTTGTATATGATTTATTATACTACGTATTCCCTCTGTCTCCACCTTCGACACTATATTATTTATTAATTTAATGAGTTACAAAAGATTTATAAAAACAAGAATTATAATTATGTCGTGCACAGTTAGACTACCAGTCAAAAATTATCTGATCTCTACATGATCTGTACGTTTATGTTTTAAGTGCGTTATGAAATCACACGTTATTGATAAGGAATCGTGTGTCATAGCGAATAAGGTACCAGGATTTGGTGTGACGTTGCAACTATATGTCACGGTTTGGTCCTAAAGTATGTCTCTAACTTAACCATGATAAGTTCCACGTCTATCTATATGCCCTCGTTAAGCGTTCCGCGGCGTTTGTTACTGTAGTTTTTCTTGTAACTGATTTTCGTTTATACTTTTTCCGGGCCAGTCGTGCAGTGGGCAAGGTCGACCGGCTTATTAGTGGGATATTTTAGTGGCGTTTGCTTAAAAAGAACAAGTTATTTTTTCATGGCTGCATTTGCAGTTTGGAGGTAGCTAAGTGCACCTCTGTGTATGAAATAATATCTAAGAAGGATGCTAGAATTGTGAATTCTTTAGTTATTGATAGTAAGACATCATAAGTTTTTTGTTTTTCTCATTATCATGAATCATAATGTGTGCTTGGTTAAGTCGCTCTTTTCTTTTTTATAAAAGTACTAGTTGGTGCCCGCGACTTCGTCTGCAATTAAAAAAAACCTTTTTCCACGTACTAAATTGTGAATAAACCATTCTCAAGTCCCCTTGAACACACACAACCAATTTCATCAAAATCAGTCCAGTCGTTTAGGAGGAGTTCAGTGACATACACACGCTCATAAGAAATATATATAAAAAGATAAGACCATTTACTCAGTATAAAAAGATACAGTTATCTTTTTTACTTTCTCTCTCTCTCTCTCTGTTCCGTTCTACGTACACTCAGCACATTGACAATGTTTCGCTAAGTACAAAGTACTCACTACATCGACAATACACAGCGTCCAGACGAATCAGGAATTCGCAAACGCTTAACGGAAGCTTCCCACGAGTGCAACGAACTGGTGCAAGCAGCACGCCTCGCAATCTGGACACATCGGAAGGACTTTTGAAAACGCTAACGATCGACGTATTGGTGCGGTTTACCATTGGTGTCGACATGTGTTTGTGGTTTTGAAGCGTGCATTGTCCTAACCCATCTCAGAGTAAGCAACTTCGGGCGCGATCGATACTTGGATGGGTGATACATGCACGGCACGACAATCTTCGGTGCATCGGAGGGTACGTTAGTTCGTAGGGCAGCCGTCTGCCCTGACTTTTATCGATAGATAATAGACGTCAAACCTGGTTGGAAGCGTTATGGGCGGTTTGAAATGATCCGACACGGGTTGTCCACTACAACCCGTGTCGGATCATTTCAAACCCGTATCGCAACCAATGCGCATTGGAGCAGCGTGGCCGTGCAAAGGTAAATGTAAGTTTAACTACAGGCTGTAGTAACACATTTGTAGTTACCCATATTTCTGAAAATAAATAATTTCGTCTTTGTCTTTGTCAGTATGTAAACTCAGTATTTACTTGTATCAGCAATTATGCACACGTATGTACATGCAAAGAAACAAATTCCACAACATTTTGCGCCAATGGACAACCGCCGCGGTCGTGATCTCCTAACCGCCGAAGAGCAATTGGCCGGCCATCGAACCTGCGGAAATCCCGATACTCACTTTTCTCTACACAATGCTGTAATTTGTGTCTAACGTTTTGCAAACTACAGATCTGATGTATAAAATGCAACTTTACTACCTGGTTAACGACACATTGTAATTAGACTTATTTATCAAATACTGGGGTTACCTGACACAAGGATGATATTTGTCTTCTAGGCGGTCTCAAATCGTGTTCATTTTCTTCATGAGCGAAATAATAAAAATATTTTAAAATTATGTTTAGAAAACTTGACGTCATCATATTTATTGTTCATGGTGTATCTACCATAAACTTTTTTTTATATAAAAAAAATATCGTAATGTAATTTCTGCTTGAAGGAGAAAACATCTTACAAATTAATATATACGAAAGGCAAAACCAGACGGTTCCAGTAGAAATGTTGGGGTCAATCCATTAGGGGTCAATAGTGCACCATCATGCTTTCCCCATTACCATTAGGACCCCACGACCATAGCACCGTGACGGTAACGAATTAATGTTAAGCATATTGCTCTTGAGTGGAATGTTTTGGGATATTAAGGTGTTATATGGGATATACGAGTGCTTAAGTAGGTAGGCACGTGATTCAGATAATAGGCAAAATTTCAATCACATAATAGGCTTAGAAGTTTAGTACACCTGTCTCTTGTTCAATCAATCAAGTCTCCCATATATTTTACATAAATAATTTGTGATTTTACACTTTTACACTTGATTTTATAGGAAAGCCGAGAGTTTTTTCCGCCGGCTTTTTTCTCCCGACCATCTTAGTCAATAGGGCGCCTAAAGCCGATGTATGGTGTTATTTGACGTTTATCGAAAGTATACAAATAGCCTTATGTGATAAATAAAAATCTTCTTATTATATTTATAAATGGTATCGTTTTACTTAATGGGGTTGTTATATCTTTAAAAGTCTCTGATGATGAGCAGCCGAGCAGTTCATCACTTTCCAGCAGCAGTTGACCCTTCGTGTATCTATACATTAAATTAAGTTTTTAAAAGGGAATAAATATCGCTTTGGACAAACTATCCTTTCCTATAGTTACTCTAATACTATGTGAGTTCCTACCTTTTACCGTTAGGCGAAAATCAATGTGGTAATCAACATCCAAGGACACGAAATATCGCTGATATTCCTTTACCTTCTTCCTCAGGGCAAGACAAAACGGGAGCAATCATTAGAAGAGCTGAGAGAACACATCAACAGGTACTATCTTCCTCTCGGCCGCCAGTTCATGGTTCTCTTCCCTGAAGGTGGTTTTCTGCACAAGAGGAGAGAAGTTAGTCAGAGGTGAGTTGTTTTGGTGAGAACGTGGTTATGCATTATACATCGATGATCAGACTTTATAGGTGGTAGAATTTGCATAGTCCGACCTGGGAGGTACCACCGTGGTCTTCATCCGTCATGGTAGGTCTTTCGGCAAGTTAGTGCGGTGAGATCCATGCCCAATAGTATATTAATGTTCATCTTTTAAATTTTTTTGCCGTAATTGCTAGAGCAGAGTAGCTAATGAACAGGCAGGCTAACTGATGTGGTTACAGAACCCATGGATATGCCCAACCTCAAATAGGAGAAAAATATTATTTGAGGTCGTGTGTTATGATGAGGACTAAGATGGTCACGGCATATCAACACCTCCCGAATCGAAACACAAAAATTTTAATTCAGCCTACCTTCCCGAGCAAACTGTTTAAGATGAAGGGATAAAAATTGATACATACTATCAGTTATATAGCTGTAATATAGCTCTATAAAATACCTAAATCATATACAACTATTTATATAAAAACAATTTTATATTTAATGTCTCCTCTTTTCAACAAAAGATCCTTTGTACTCGTTAAACAGGTCCATTGAAAAGCAGAATATAGAAATATCATAAAGCATCGACTCCAACCGTATTGTGCCGGGACGCTTGAGAGAACGTTTCTGAAAATAAAACTCTATAAATCGGATAATTGGGGCTTTAGTTTTTATCGATACTCGTGACTATCGAGACGGTACAGAATAAGCACTTTAGTGTAACGAGCGCGGACGTATTGATACGAGAAATTGACTCTTATGCCTTAGGTCTTAACGTATACTAGCTAGGACAAATGTTCGCCAATAAAAATACTAAGTCGAGGGCTTGTCGAGTTTAGGGATAACGGAATTATGAAGACAGCGATAAGCGATATCTATCGCTTGATACCAAAAATGATACAATATAATTTTGTTATAAATATAAGTAATGAAAGTAAAAGATTAGGGTTTAGAACTGTAGAAGGATTTCGACCTATGAATAACTTTGATCAATTTATTGAATAGTTAGATATCTTATGACCACTTGTTCAGTTCTTCACTATCTTTGATATTTAATTTATTGCCATTGAGACATCATTGCTATCAGAGTAAATAATACCAAATTAACCAATCTCCAAAAGATTGGTTCATTTGGGAGTTCAGAAGGGTATATCGTAGCTCTAGTTAGAATATATAATACTTGTAAAGAAATCGCGAAGAATGAAGCCGTGAAACATATGTGATTGGCTATAATAGCAGAAAACCGACATATTCAGGCTATATTATCACCAATATGAAAGCTTTTCTTAAACAATTTTGGGTATTTTATTACTGATAATTTTGACACCAAGATGAAAATAGTTTAAAACTTTTGTTTAGATTTGCAGAGAAGAATAATCTGCCAAAACTAGAGTATGTATCCCTGCCACGCGCTGGTGCTATGAAAGTCATAATGGAGGAAATCGGGCCACACAGGGAGGAAGCGGCTGGAACTTCCAAAGAAGCTAAAAAAGGTTTGGTTTCTGATATACTAATTTCACTTTAAGATATTGAAACATCTACACATTTATTTTCACAAAAACAACCAAAATGCAATGAAACTAATTGATCATATAATTTTTTTGAGTGTCAATGAGTTTTATTACTTGTCCGCAGACAACAATTTCAACCAAAATAACGTGAAGACAATAGTCGATACCAAGGCCGGTGATAGTATAGAGTGGGTCCTGGATGTGACTATAGCGTATCCGGAGCGAGTGCCACTGCATCTGCAGGATGTTGTTTGCGGGACCAGACCTCCGTGTACAACGCATCTGCACTACCGATTGTATCCTAGCACTGAGGTGAGTCAATATAATGTTGGATCAAAACATTAAAATTAAATATTGCAGTTATAACGGAGGTAACAGTGAAAATATTTTCGCAGGTACCATCTGATACAGAAGGAATGACCCAGTGGCTCTATGACAGATTCATAGAGAAGGACAAAATGTTAGAAGAATACTACCGTACTGGGCAGTTCCCCATCAGGGGGAACAATTCCCACGTAGTTAGGCAAGTGAGACAGGACAACCTTCGTTACCTGATTCTCCATTTATTTTTCATAGCGTCAACGTTCTTACAATACAAGTTATGGTGCGGACTTTGTAGTTACATCTGGTAATCGTTTAGAATTAGATTTTAGAAACAGACGTAAAAATTCAACATCAACTGAACCAGTCTTGGCATATACTGCTTTTGTGTTTAATTGTAATAGTTCAAATGTGCTCTCGTGACAAAAACCTAGCCTTATCATTAACTTTCTTAAGCACACGTATGCCAAATTTGTGTGGTTCTGCTTTTTGTATTTTGATATCATTACACACCTATAGATCTAGTACTTTCCAATCCTCATTATATCCAAGAAATATACCTGAATTAAGAGTTAACAGCAGCAATTTGTACAGCGTTTTTCGATTTGTTAGTTAAATGTCATGTGTCATTGCGAGCGAGTAATGGGTGGAAACAAATTTTGTAATTTTGAATAGCTTATCCCAAGTAAAAGTGATCAATTCGATGCATCACCTTTCCCATAATCTTCAGTAAAACTACCGATATTATCGTTTCCCTTTGATTATCTTGTTATGTATTATAAAAATCGTATCTTAACTCGTTAGCAATGGACCAAGTCATTCAGGTATTAGGAATAAATTAGAGATTTAAGGCTATATTGATATTTGTATATTGTCGTTTATTACGAAGAGAATGAATTATTTACGTCTGTCGAAAATATTTGTGATGAATGGATATTAAACGTTTACGTATATCGACTGTTGAGAGATGGGTCTTCAATGCAGAATGAATTTACTCATGAAATAATAAAGTCAATAGACTGTACACAAAATTATTTCGTTTCGAGGTTATAAAATACTTAGATTTAAACAACATCACTGATATTAAATCTGACAACTTTATAACCCTTATAATGTTATGTAGATAAATTAAGATTTAAATTTCTTTTCCATCTTTCACAGTTGATATTCGTAATTGATTTAAACTCATGATGAGAAGGTGCACAGCGTTAAAGTAATTTTTGTATTGGTTGTCAAAATGTTAGAAGAATTTTTGTGTTTACTTTTGAACTCTGCTCAAAGTGAGGCGAAAGGGATATTTCAAATAATTACACAGTTACTAATCAATTATTTTCGTACTATTTAGAATTGTTAATATACGAGTATGCTTAGAAGTCTATATGCAAGTAGATACACAAGTTCCCTTCGACGTGAGCAGAGTTTAATTCCTTTAGAGTGATTTTGATGTGTAAATGGAATACGCAACCACATATCTGGGGCCTTATTCACTATGACACAGGAGATTACTTATCAATAACCTGTGATGTCATAAGTGTCATAACGCGCTTAAAACATAATCGTGAGTTCGAAACGCGCCACGCCACCATAAGTATATAATATAAAATACGTATGACCCGCCAATCGTGGAATTATGCGTGGACTGTGCGTCATTGTGCGAGGAATTGAAAAATCAATGCGCGCCGCGTTACGTGCTTTTAATGTCATAGTGGATAATTCAGCGAAAGGGGTGGTTGAAATTTAGACAAGTATTGCCGCTGACGCTATTGATAAATAAAAATGGCGGGAATCACTTTCTTCTGACGAGTGTTAAGTAACTAAAGTGTGGAAATCAATGAGTGCTGTGACATACAAGTCAATATGTAAGTAAACATTTAGCATAAGTACTGTGCTTCGCGCTGAACCAAATTGTAAGCCCTTGTGACAATAAAATAGGTATTTTCCAAGGACCTTTTCTTACTTACTTGGCGCAGATTCCAGTTATTCTAGATAAAAGAAAAGTGTAAAATAAAACGCAATTATAGTTTCAGACAGAATATCATAAACAAGTTAAATTGTAAAAGAATTTCAAAGGCACATTTTATTTACGACGTCAACCCGGGTGGTGTAGTGGTGTAGTCGGTCCGCTAAACGAAGGCCGGGTTCGATTTCCGGCGGCACAGGAGTTCAAATGATCAATTCGATTTTTGTTGGTGCAATTGTCTTTGTACGCATAAACTCCCACGACTCAAGGGATCCTAATATGGGGCTGTGAGTGTGAAGCCTTATAGCTTACTATAAAAGCCGAAGATGGAAATTAACAATTGGTTCATTTTGAAATAAGTCAACAAGTCTCATCCGACTTCTATTTTCAAACGGAGCATATTTAAAATGCGAACAGGGATTCTCAGCAAAAACGCTTTGTTGAAAAATAAAGGAAACCGCACACCGGCTGCGTCGTGCTCGCAGACTGGAAACTGCGTCAGCGTTAGTGTGAAACGGTCCGAAATCACGTTTCGCAATCTATTAAATCAGTTTCTCTCACTTCTCTGGAATAAAATCGAATTTTATACAAATGTAATTATTGAAACGGAACGTTAGTTGCATTCTAAATTTTAAGTGACCAAAAGCAACGTTTGGAAAAGCAACGACTCGCGGTCTTGGAATTGGATGGAATAAATGGATGGAATGTCAGTAAAATACAAGCGATGCGCGAAGCTACCGTAATAACCCAAGGTCCCTTGTACATATAAAGTACATAAATATTATTATGTACACTCACACATTCACCGCACGATATTCCTCTCGCTCTGACTCTGACTTCGCTCGAATCGCTCGCTTGTTGACGTTCACTCATTGTTGTGCGTCACTGCGTTTTACTTCTACGCAATCAAGTCCGTTCTTTCAGTAGATCCATGTCATTGTGTAGATATTGTAATATAAAACATCTACCTTTATCACAGAATTTAAGCACTAAATTCCTCTTTATTGTCACTCAATAAATTAGATTTTTTTTGGCAATTTTCAGAACACTGTTTACGTTTTTTTTATTATTTAGTTGTTTACACACTCGTACGCCCATTGAAACGTTCTTTCCAATTCCCAACGTACCAAATGTTGCTTTTGAAAATATTAACTGGGAATGTTTTGTGAAGGAACAGGGGAGTATGAAATCGCAGAGCATTTCCAGTCGTAGTTAGATTTTGTGAAACCAATCAATGTCTAAATTAGTGTTACAGTAAATTAAGTGTCAACGCTAGAGTAATAAGGGCCATTTTAGTTTGAAACTTGTTTTCTACTTTGTACAGATTATTATTTAGAGTGACTTCATGGGTGTGGTATTCTCATTGTGTCTGAATCGACTTGCGACATCTTTTTGGGTCTAAGTTGACTTATTCTACAATATTTTTAGTTAAGTTTGTTTCAAGTTATTTAAACTATATTTACAACCATTATATACGTTTATTTCCTTTGAAGAACAGAAAAATTGATTAAAAACTGAAACATACAGTACAGTACTAAGGTGACTATAATCTCGCGAGGCGCGACGAGGCTGTACAGATAGGGAAATATGAGGTTACATAAGGATTTTTCAAACCTTTATAAGTAATAAATTGTCATGGAGACCACCTGATGTTAAGTAGTTACTGAAACCCATGGAAACCACGTCCAAACTTCAAGGAGAGAAGTCCTATCTGAGGCAATAAGTGGAGGCGTTACTACTCATGAGGACTGAGATGGCGATCTGAAACATCCGGCAGCAATCCTCTCCAATCGAAAGAAGTACTTGTCACAAGGATTGTTTCACGGCATGTTATGAAGGCAACGGTGGTACCTCCTTTGGCGAAGTTTTTAAGCTACCAATGGTAAGTGGTAGAGCTCTAATTGGTCTAATTAGTCCTATTCAAATTTTAATTTAGCTCCAAAACTTTGTAGACAGAAACAGAAAAAATACGTCGACTGAAGACGCAGTCTGTACTCGCATGGTTTACAAAATATATGAGAAAATACATCTGCCTTAAGTGGCTTTGTATTGGTATATATAAAGCTTGATAGAAAACAGGAAACTCATTTAGAATGGGGTATTTGATCGCTTTTATGCTCTGGTCAAAATGCGGCTCCTTCGTACATTTTGTATGACTAACACACATTATGACGTCATAACATAAACAGTCAATTGACAGATTATTTTATCGATTCAAAGGAAATTAAAATAAATTAAAAAGGAAAGGAAGTATTTTATAGTAAAATTTTAACATCGTCGCAGGAATTCCATTTAGTATTTCAAACAACGAAAAATAATACCTACATTTATTTCGATAGATATTTTTCTAATAAATAAGTTTAACGCTTGATAATTTTAGTTGCATTATTTCAATTAAATTTTAGATACAGTTAAAAATTCTGAATTCAATTAATTGAAACTTGTGTTCAGTTAGTTTAAATCACCAATTAGTATTTTTAATTTACATACCACATCCGACCAAGTTCCTTTTACAAGTCCAAAAATGTGCCTTGTATGAATATTAGTTAACAAAAATTATGGCTTCTTATATCAAATCACGTAAAGTATATAGATCTACCTCCATTTAGAAACATTAATAAATATATTAATGAAAAGGTTTGTCAGTATGTTTGTTGCATTTATATTTATTTTTCATGTATGTATTTGATTTATTGCGTGGATTATTTTGCGAGTATTTATCGGTTTTTCATAGTTTGTCGCATCCATCTGTCAATAAAGTCACAGATTTTTTATCTTATTGATTTGTTTTCTCAATATAATAATAATAAATTCATAATAATATACAAAATAGATTTCACATATCATTATGCATATTGATAGCAATTGTAAACATCAATTCGCTTCAATATATTTATAAGGGCTCAAGCTTACAGTAGAAAATAAAAAACGAAGAATGTACGAATTACCTACTTTTGTCAACGAAAAACTTTGTTTAGTTATAATATTTATTCGTACATTGTTATCCGATATAATATATTACACCGACTAAAGGGTAAATGTCTCAGGAATGTACTATTTTTTTATTAATAATAGTGATTACAAAAACACTAACCAACGCCATATACAGTATGTAAATTTGTACCTACACATTTTCAAGAAAACAAAGTACATTAAAATATGTTTCTAAACAATAGTATTCTGTATTACCGGATATTCCTTCGATCTCTAATAAACTAGATTCACAATCAATAACAATAAACACCTCCGCACCAAATGAGCATCTATTTGGGTGCGCTTTAAATGTAGTCGTTAATGTATCTAGTTACTATTAGTGATCGAAGTACTTTACTTAATAGTTCCTTATGGAACTTTTTTAAATAATTGCATCCACTTTAACACTTAAAAATAATTTCATGAGATTTTATATGATGTGAAATAATTTTTTTTATTTTCGGCAATATATTTAGGGTACTTCTTAAGTTGTTGGTTCATTTTTTTCTTTTTTGTTTCTAGTTAAGTTTGTCATTTGTAGTAATAACGTAGATTAATAAACTTTGTGATTCGATGTAAAATGGTTCTTGTCCCTTACTGACATGTTGCATTGCAGCAAGTTGCGTTGTCTCGCTTTCTGATGTTATAAATTATAATGTCACGCATATTATACTACTTTGCCAATGTTACCCGTACCTAAAAACTTAGGTTTAATTAATACAGCGATTGGGGATTTTTTACGCGTTAGAATGTAGTTGAAGAAATCTCACACACAATGGGATATTATAAGTAGTTTTGTAATAAGTTCCGGCAACACTAATGCTAATTAATGTTTATTTTTTGAGATGAACCTCAACGTATTAATTATCATAATATTTTTTGAGATCACATTACGTTGTTTAATAGCTTCGAACTGTATGTTCTTAGTGGCCGTGGTTATAAATTGCTTATTCTCTTAAGTGTGTGAACTTTCTTAAATATGGGGTTATAATTGTAAAGTTTGCTTGTGTTGTAACTCAATAGAACATATTTTAGGCTGTAAATATTAATTACCGCACCATACAATGAAACACGCATTAGGTACTATTACCCGATTTAATTGTGTTTAGAATTAAATTTGGTAAACTGATGATGTTTTAGCGAGTTTATGGGATATATAGTTTACAAAAATATAATTTTTTTCATTGTGAACCTATAGATTATGATTACAGATTTAGAAAAAAGACGAAACCCGATATAACCAGTCTAAAAACAATTTTTTATCCATTGCGGTTACAGTATCCTTCCATTAAATTTTGATGCCTAAAAAAATGTTTAAGTTATAATATTATGCAGTTACAAATCGCTTATCCGTCCGTAGAAACATTATTCAGAAATCGATAAAAAATTAAATTCAGTACAATGATGTAATTATTTCAGTTTTTATTCATTTTTTTCAAACGTTACTATAGATGTTAAGATTCAATTAATTGAACACTTAAATAATGAATTAATCTGTTACTCCGACTGGTTTCGAAAAACTAATTAAACAGGATATCAACGTTTTCTTTGAGAAACGTAAGTGAAACACAGGTTTTGAGTTTAAAACGATACGTTTCAGAAACTTAAATTGATTTAACAGAACTATTAACTTAATATAATGTGTTAATCGATTAAATTTTGATGAGCCTTTCAGAAACCGGCAGTAAATATTTTTTGATTATAGACAGCTATATGACATTTCAAATGATGCAAGTTTTAATTAAAAATAGTTAATTTATATTATAACGAAAAATATATTTATAAGTTACTTTTAAAGTTAAAAACGATAGTGTTTCTGTTTGAGCTTGTAAGAAAAGGTGTTGCAATATTAATTAATTTTTGTTTTGTTATTAACTGATATATATGTTACTATTAATTACGATTCAAATATACGGTGTTTTATGGACATCACTAATTTAAAATCTG
>DWQK01001449.1:0-15626 GCA_018231225.1 Noctuana stator
TGCTCCAGGCCTTCCCCGGTTGTGGGGAGAGACCCGTGCCCAGCAGTGGGACATAAAAAAAAAGGGTTGAAGGCAAACAACAATTAACTGTAATTAACTTAATATTATTAAACACATACTTATATATTATTTAATGTGCGGTCTTCAACTTACTCAATGCCTTATTTTAAAAGGTTTATGTTCATTTAAGGAAGCACAGAAACATACTTCAACATGAAAGCTTGGAGAGCTGAAGGTCTCTTAACAGTATGAGATGGATTCCTGTCAATAACAAATTGGATAGTTTTCGAGTTAATCGATTAGGTCTGAGTAGTTATAGTGTTCCGCTAGTTTTTGGTATAATTACTGGTTATACCCGTAACAACTGTATAGAAAGTGGGTGGAAGTGTGATGGTGTTGTCTGGGCCGTATTTAAGCATGGGCTAGATGATATTACTAAGCATTCATACTTTATCTATGTACCTAGACTTAATAGTACTTAGTACTACGTGACCCATATGGTATAGTAATTATCGATGTCAGTGCAGGATTTATATGTGAATTGAGTATTTGAGTTTCTTTTATCGTACACTGATCTTAAATGTCCTGATTTAATGTTTTTAATAAGTAGGTATAGTAAAAATGAAATTCAAATGAATCCCCCTTATCAATGGATGTTTTGCCTAATTTGATACCCCAACACCTATAGGATTTATACAAGATTGTAGCTTAAGTAGTATTAGAGATTGATGCGAAACCCTTGACTTTTTAGCACTGAAACTTTTTAGCAGTTTTGAAATTACAAAAATAGGGTATTTCTCCTGATTATTTTTGGACTGGAACGTGTTATATTCTAACATAAGTTAGGTATATTTGATAGCTACATCTATAAATCTTAAATGCGGTTCTGAGTGTTATGGTATTTGCGTGGTTTCAATGGCTTTTTAATTGTTGTTTGCGTGTCTGATGCCTTGTTTGTTAATCATTGTAATCACTGAGATTTGCACGGTTAGAGTTTATGCAATAGGTATGTATGGCTTTCGCAAGTTACGTATATGTGTAAATTTAATTAGTGTGTTTGGGAACTACTATTTGGCTTAGATATGTCAGATTAGCTTAAGCTTCAAGACTGATACGTCAGTAAATCATATAAAATCATATAAATTCTAACTAATCTCTCCATTGGTAGATTCATACAATTTTATTAGATTAATATCTACTTCTTATTTATTTATATAAACTATCTTTCTTCTTCTATCTTTATTCTTAGAATATTTATGAATTGCGTAGGGAAGATTAATGTACGAGTATGTAATAATCTATACTAATATATAAAGCTGAAGAGTTTGTTTGTTCGAACGCGCTAATCTCTGGAAGTACAAGTCGGATTTGAAAAATTCTTCTTGTGTATGATAGCTACATTTATGAGGAAGGTTATAGGCTATCAAACATTACGTTACAATTCTTAACGCGGGCAATATCGCAGGACACAGCTGGTGTTTGTATACAGGTGAGCATACAAAACACAGCTTCATACTGTACCTATCTAGGTATATAAGAAGTAAATGGTTATTAATCATCTGTAGTATTGAAATCTACAACAGTTTTAATAAAGATAGCTAGCTGGCAATCGTTAATCACTTGGCACGGTTCCGAACCAATCTTAATTACGATGCATTAAATGCATGTTCGCATTATTAGGTAGGTACATGAAGTTAGAGATACTCAATACATCACAGGAGTATTGTACTGTACATGAACTGTTACTATATTTAACGTCTCACTAAACCAAGATATCCAGACCAGACACCAGACCAGGTTTTGATCGAATCTTCTTCTACTAGTACCTACTACTAGTAATTTTATTTCCTTTTATGTCGTGACACAGGATAAAACCGAACTTAGAAAAACAGATTTACTAATAAAATGTGGCCAATTTACTTGAACAAACCCTTCTCGGGATTTGAAAGGAGACTCGTTACCAGCAATGAAACAGTGAATGTGTTGTTAGTGATCAATGATCTTTATCAATGTTTTTTTAGCTTTATTATAATCCGGCTCGAAGGACCAAAGGTGAGTTAAAATATACGAAAACCAAAAACATCTTATTAACATACAAACAGGTAAATCACACGCTTCGGTACAAACGACAGCCTTATTAGGTTACGAACCTACTTTGCATATTTTTATCGATATTTAAAGAGTTTCTGTAAGTAATACAAGTATTTTGCGCAGTCACATTTTCTTCCCATTTAACCAGCCGAACACGCGAGCGGGTACTTAACTGAAATAGCCGTATCATTATGTACCTTTCCATCTCGGAAAGGCTTTAGAGTATAACTAGGTTTTCCTGTTATTTCATTAACTTGAGTAGCGAGATTTAAACTGAATGGCTAATAGAATTTTATTAGTCACACGACATCTTGGCTGGATAGAGATGGCCTGACGATCAACCATTTTGTTTTGTTTCATTTTTTATTCCTCAAACCTACATCAGTTTTTGATTGAAATTGTGTACGTAAGTACACTAAGCAAGTCTTGTGACAAGTAACTTGTGTTTCAGTTAGGGATTAATTACTGAACACACCATATTTGAGGCGATCTCATTCCTCATGAGTAGCAAAGTCAAAATAATATGATCCCAGATAGAACCTTTCTGATTTTTGAAGTTGAGAGTGGATATGCATGGGTTACAGTGGCCAATGAAGATCAGGTGGCCTCCATGCTCTTTTGCGAATACGATAAATAACATTTAGAGTTCCCAAATATCTTCTATTTCGTAGAAACTTTACTTGTTAAACTGAATTACACCGACTGCACATAACTGACAACGAATATTATTGAAATAGTTAAAAATACATAGTTATTATAACCATGGCTTCTGTAATCCTTCAAAAATATTCATAAAAGAGCGCTCTAGATGCAAACTTTTATTTTGCGAGCGGAACCGTGAAATTAAACAAGGCATAGTAGGCTTGCAATGTCTTGTTAGTTGTTTAATTCTCGTATTTGTGGCTCGACTGTAGCTTGTACTCTTGTAGCACTAGCCGCCATTGTTCCGGCGACAGCGCCGTAATGGTGCCTAATTACTTTGTTATTGTTGCCGCTCAGCCATGGCAACGGCATAGTGCGTAATGTCTGGATTGGTGTGAGCGGTGTTGTCATTGCTTGTTAAACAAACAGCGATTATTTTTGATGAAAAATATTACTGTTTTTATCCTGTTTTACAGCAGAATGTTGCAAGCGTTTACTTAATGCAGCTACGAGTAAGTATGTAATTCTGTGGACTCCCTTTTTGTAAACATGCATATTATCATGTACCTAAATGAAGTAACCCACTTCCTACTAATATTATAAACGCGAAAGTTTGTACCTAAATATGGATGGATGTTTGTTACTCTTTCACGTAAAAACTACTGAATGGATTTTAATAAAACTTTACAATAATATAGCTTATACATCAGAATAACATATAGGCTACAATTTATAAAGATATTGTATGAATTGCTCGATATACTAATACCTATTGCGCAGACAAAGTCGCGACACCAGCTAGTGGTATTATACTTATAATGATCTACAGTACCGTTTATCATTGGCTTACCATTTCATCATCATATTATTTATTTTCATTTTTTTCGTGGTGTTCCTCATTATTTTGAGAAATGATTATATGACAATAATAATTAAAAAAACAATCTAGTTCTTAGCACATATTGACAGTAACGCTTATTTACGCTCATCGAGCGAGAACTAATCTATGCACTGACACCAACTGCGTAACTCCCTTTGTATTCAAGAAGTTATTGACAACAACTTTACATTACGACACTACTTTGCAACTTAACTGCTCAGAGAGGAAAGTAGAATAGACACAAGAATGAACGCAAAGATACTAGGTATGGAAAACCAAGCCTATAATAATTATTATGTAATTTCTTTACATTGTATAAGTTGAAGCGTTTTTTTTTTTATTAAAATTATACATTTTTACATTTTCAATTATGGATTGCTCCTAGTTCTATAAATTAGTCATAAATAATATAACATTTTATATTATATAATTATATTACACCGTTGCATATATTATGACTATCTTATTAAATACTAAAGTGAATTTTGTTTCAATATAATTCAGTCGCATTACTGTCATATTGCAACAATGATATGAAATTAATACTAACTTAAATCATACAGAAAAGTCTTAAATACTATTTATAACTGGGTACTTATTTCTAGATATTTATTTCGAACTTACCAGTAAAATATCTGAAGCGTAAATTCTGTCAGACGACCATTTATTCGCCGCTTACTTAGACGACTAATTGCAACTTTCTACAGAACATCTGCTGTCCTTTAATTAATGGCGTGTCCGAAGACGTCCCAATAATCTTTAGTTCCGGGAGAATGTTGCGTTGACGTCGATTTCATTAGTTTCGATACGTATAGATACGTACCTTAAATTTATGACGTACGTACCTACAACCTAGAACAATTTCTTTACTTTTGATTCGAGCCTGTTCATAGCTCTTAGCTTAACATAAAGTTCTTCAATATCCACAATTTTATCGCAAAATGGTGCTCATTTTACTGCAGAAACACCTTAAGAGTCATACGTTTCAAAGAATATGTTACTTGATTTTGTAGTATCTACACAATAATTTGTTTGATTATATAACAAGAAACTTGGAGTGAACAGTGTTTATATTAAATAAGCTATTTGTTTAATATATTAATAGCATATTGTCAAAAAAATCAACACCATTACCCAGCAACAACTAATTTTATATCCAATAAGTACACGTCATTTACATGTGAGTAACAGGATTGCTCAAGAGTCGCGCGCTAAGTGGTTCATGTTTCACTGGTTCGCTTCAAGAGTGAGGAGCGTTCGATCTTCATTAGCGAAGATGCTAGCGCTTGATTGCCAATATGCTGGCTAAGTGCTCCTAGTTAGCCGCGGGGCTTTTTCCATTAACAACACTTGTGCATGTTTAACAGATGAAAAATTTATATATTAATGTATATATTACTAAATGTAAAACTAAATTGTATTAACAATAGTAATAAAGCAATAACTCAAAATGCACTCTATAATTGTTTCATGTTTTACTAGTTTCCTTTAAAAGTGAAGAGCGTTCGATCTTTGTTAGCGAAGATGCTCGCGCTTGATTGCCAATATGCTGACTAAGTGCTGCTAGTTAGCCGCGGGGCTTTTGCAATTAACAGCGATAGGGTTTGTTTGATATTAGTCATCTACTCGTAGCTCTATTACGACTTGTAGTCATAAACTATAATATGAACCGAAAATATTATTTTAAGCGAAAATGAAAACCGACTTGAAACTAAAATGTAAGACATTATTTAGGTACATTGTTATAGACTTCAATAATTTATTTTAAAATCTGTGCCATTTGTATGCGCTTCAAAACGGGATGTATTTCCGAAATCCATGGAACAATCGTCATTATTTTGCAATAGGTGCAACTTCAGACCTTTCATATTAAATTCGAATCATCAAACAGATTCACAAACGATGCAGAAATTTGAGGAACATACATAAAAAGACTTGAAGTACGTGAAGCCGAAAATGAAATCTCCTTTTTAAAGTCGGTGTAAAATTAAAAATAAAAGAAGAATAAAAAATTATCTTATTATCTTCTCATTTAAGTGAGAAAAGATTCTCAGAAGTATTGAATAAAATTTCACTTTTACCGGTCACCTGCTCTTGTCATTTTCAAATCCAACTATCGTTATCGGGATTTCAATATTCAGAACCAGCGCTGGATCCCTAATAGAAACGAATCCTATCAGCCTCAAATCTTCCCGGAACAGATATTTACAACGAGGATCGTCGGTAGGTACCTTTGTAAACTTGAGGGATTTTCTCCGACAACAGCTTTGAGGTGAATTGTGATAAGGAAAATAAGCGTAACTTTTAAAGTATGCAATTGTAGCCGTCTTATCTTCACTGATTCCTATATTTTGAGTGTACTTTAGTGAAAAATTTGTAGATACTGTCAAAAATTTTATACTGTTAATAAACTTATTAGTTAAGGACAATAATTCTATTTATATTTGAACGAATATTTGAGAATTTTTTTCCTGCATACTGTATTTAAAGGCACAGATTAAAAAATTGTTAAGGTTTTAAAGAACAATGACTGCGAAAATTTTCCAAAACCGAGCCTCGACCCAGGGTCATTGTATATAAAATATTACAAATTTATGTGTACGTAATTTACTAAAATTACCACAACATTTTCAAAGAAACCGTTCAGATTTTTCGTTAGTAAGAGTCTCCCACACAAATTGTGTGCCACACGAGTGTAGCTTTCCATTGTGCAAACAGCTACACTTTGATTGCACATTGAACTTCCAGCGATTCAAAGGCAGGTCAAAATCGGCTGTATTTCGTAATAGGTTATTAAGTAGTCTTTTTAAATTGTTTGACATGAGGTTCTTTGCAGATTATTGGCTGAAGTGACTAACTCTTGTCGAATTTTGTCAATTTCATCTATAATGTGAAATGGTTGATGAAAACGTAAGAAGAAAAGGGAGAAGAAAGAACAATTATTCTTTCAAACAAAATATCATACCCTTAGCCGACTGACTGAGTTCGTTCCCCTGCCTTTCATTCACGTAATTCTTTACCTGCTAAACTATATTGCCTTTCCTTTGCTTGACATTCGCCTTTGAGAAGGAAATGAAGGTCTAAAATACAAGCAACATCTTATGCTTCGTCGTCATAAGCCAGGGCTTAGAACAGTAAATTGTTTTTGTGCCTGTAGGCGATTCGTTGTGTCTAGGGCTTCAGAAATATTGTGGAGGTTGGTCCTTCTGTCAAGTGTATCTTTCGTTTTGTAAGGATCATGTCTTGTACGGCTGCACGTTTCTTACCAGATCCCCGCAATCAACTAGGATTTTCTTACATACTCGTAAAACAAATTAGCTCTCTCCGGTAAAAGTTAAAGCTTACTTTTTAAGTGTACCTAATTATATTAACCTTTAATTTCGCTATATTATATAATATAATGTCTACCTACATGTCCTACATATATATAAAACGTACCTACGTTGAATCTCTTAGTAATATTTTTTTCCATTTAATGAAATTGATCTTATTTGAGAAGAACCTTTTTGTTCTGAACTAATTTACTTAAGGCCAGGTGCAAATTTGAGGTACAATAGAAATTACGGCGTCCATTAGCTCCTCGTTTAATTTAATCTGTTTTAAACGGTTCATCAAATAAAATCATTAACAGAGTATAATTTACAGTCACGTTTTTAAGTGAAAAAGACAATGGACATTATTTACAACCGTAAAAAGTGTTTTTTAACGAGTCAACAGTATACAATTTTTGCATTACTCGTAATAACCAACATATTGCACATAAATTTTGTGAGAAAAGGAAAATCGTAATGAAACGTACATTTTTATAATCACTCTCTCAAAATCCAAGGTAATCTCATTTACAAAAATCATAAGATTTCCTGGCATCCTGCCCTATATTTCTATTACGAATAAATTAAACATTTTACATCGCTGCACAAATTTTACTAAAGTCCCCTTTGAATAAGTGTTCGTGAATTTGAATAGCCCTTCAATTAGAAAAGGTGCGACACTCAACAATTCGGAATGTTGTAAACCTCTAGGATCGTACTCAATTTTATTTAATTCGTTACGAGATTATGTCCAAGACTTCATAAGCAAAGCTAGGTTTTTTGTACGATAATATCAGTACCTATACGAGACGCTTAATACCTGTGCGATGTATAGTGGTATACTACACAGTAAAGTAAGTATTATAATATTATACACAAGAGGGCTTAAGAATTTAAATAAAAAATATTAAACTGATCAAATCTAAATGCCTAATAGCTTACGATATAAATTGTTTATTTAGTCATAATATCTGAAAGTTAAATTGAAAAACTGATAACAATCTGTCACCGGTTTTTCTAAAATAGGTATTCTTTTTACTTTATTATAATTACAATTAAGAAGTAAAACAACACCTACTTTTAAAAAAATTCGTTATAATGCAACGGTAGGTAGGTACATACAATTTTCACATGTAGAATTATTTTAAAATTATATATTCTATTGTACATCAAATTATGTACCATGAATTACTAAGGAGTTGCTGTAAATCTTGTTTGGGATAGTGTTTCGCACTATTGTAGGGAAGCCATTTCCTTAAGACTAAAATCTGAATTTAATGTTCCGTTGGCAGTCCATTGTGGCGGGACGGACGGCCGGATTCATACTACCTTATAACTTACAGCGGAACCTGAAGCTTTTAACCGAGGAAGTGCCTCAAAGCGGAAGGTCTACAGTACTGTGCACACTAAACTGGTTTCTTAGCTTTCATATTCTGTACTACTAAAAGGCATCTGTTGAACCTAAAATGTTAGTTTCGTTTTTAGTTAAGGTGTTTACATTTTTAATGATAAGTGATTATACAATATTTTATTTGTCCAATGAAAGTGAAACAAGTGACTGGTAAATACTTCTCTGGACCACTAATGATTTAAGTTTGCAATTAGCGGCACTTGTATTATTGACAAAGCTATCACATAAATAATGAAATGTCTCAAATTGATAGAATCTATATATTTCTCTATATAATCTATATATAAGATAGTCTGTCTCACCGCTAAACTCCAGCATGACATTGTTCCTTTATCCGAGCGTGATGTGTAGCCACAAGCACTAGTTCCCATTTCGAGAAGTAACATTTTCCCGCGCTACGAGATTGAGATGCGAGATTGTTGTTCTATTTCAAACAAATTAGATTTGAAAGAAAATAAAAGCAAGGCATTTTATTTTTCAACTCAGGTCGTACAAATTTGTTCGAGTTCAGAGGCAAATTGAATGTTCGCGAATTACCTACAATACTTACTTACGCAATAAAATTATAATGCTTGCTTATTATAATGATTGCCTTCAATACCATAAATTACATGCTTTTGTATAATGTACTTAAATTACAGCATAGTGGGTTGAAGTTCTCTTTTGTTTTGAAATGATGCTCATTTCTTTCTTAATTTCGTCACTAAATTACAAATGACGTATTTATTCAGCACGAATATGTAATATAAACGGTTAGTGAAAAGGATTGCATACCGGAAATGTATTACAATCTTCTCAAAAATAAACAAAGTCCAAGCTAAATAGATTTCGGTTGACTGCCACCCAAATACGAGTACGTAGTGTCAATTCATCTAGCTGTAGCAAAGTATCAGTTCAAGCAATAGTTGTAATTTCATTAAATAGATTGTACCCTGCGGAGAGATTGAGACGGCAGATTGTTATTTTATCTCAGGTAAATTAGATTTCGAATACAAACACTATTACGGTAGATACATACATTTTCTGTACCATGCAATCACGAGGGATTCGCTTTTGCACCATCCAGTGTTTGTCTATACTGGCTTAGTTCAAACTTACAATTTATTACTTTCAATTTGAAATTTGCAGTACAAAATTACCTATAGTTTTACTTATTATTATTAGTTAGGTTGTAGGAGACAAATCGTGCATTGGATTAGTTTAAAAATTAAGGCCAGTTTAACCGGTTCCTGATAAAGTCCTTGACAGTCCAGATAAATAGTAACTCTTGTTTTCGCTGCTTTCATATGGAGCAGCTTTAATTTGCTGGTAACTTAACAGTGGATTGACTTAGCAGTGAAATTATTTACCTGGCAGATAAAGGAATGTTTGTTTTAAGTAACGAAAATTAATCAGGCATCTTAATTCTTAATGAATTAACAAAGTTACTTAACAATGCTGAGGCAAATTACATCTACAACAGAAAATGTTATTTTAGGCATTAATTTAACAATAACGTAATTATTGTGTTAAACGCCATTATTAATTAATTTACATAACACGTTGATTGAAACTTTACTACTAGCGGTTTCCTCATGGATTGTCTTAAGTTTTAATTAAATTGGAAGACGCCTGCGAAATCTGAGAATATAAGTGTGCATTATACTAGTGAATTTTTCGCTATAAAACATAGTTCAATGTAACATTTTTAAGGAGTTGCAAGGTGTTTACTTTAGTCATAATCATAATTTGTTATTATATTATGGGCTCACTAGTACTCTTGCATCCTATCATATACCAGTGCATTTCACAGGAGATACCAAAGTCCCCTATCTTAAGAGCCTACCCTCCCTCTCACCTCCTATTTCAACAAAAAAATTGCTTCTATCATAGAGTTTAACAACAGAACTGCCATCATATTTTAATATTATGATAATGTTTAATATTAAAGACTTAACTTACGTTCCATAATACGTAAGTATTTGCCGAAAATTTCGTGGGTCTGATGAGACTTTACTCAATTTACTCCATCAATGCTACTTCATCGAGTAGTAGTAGTAGTAGTAGTTAGAAACCCCTCAGTAAAGCCCCCGAGTTTAGGCTCATATAATTAATCTTAAAGAATACAATCCGTTTGCCGTTCCTAAACCTAACGTTCCTAAACAAATGAAGTATTACCAGCTTTGTCAATAAAATATATATAGGTATTACTTTTAAGTTTATCAGCTAAAACGAAAAAATAGACTCAAAGAAACTTTCTGTAGCAACGTAACTAGTAGCGGCTCGAAACATCGGAAATTGGAATAATTTGACATTATTGAGAGTCAAATGTCTTTCATCTGTTGACTTCCTTTCATTTTATACATTTGATTGACGTATTTATTCGGTAACGTCTTCGCAGCATCTTTTTTCCGGTGACGGTAATTTGTAAGGGTTTCAATATAATTGAATAGTTACAATAACTGCTGAAAAATGTTATCTCATTATGTTACTTAAAGCGTATCAAACATAATACATATTATCATTGAAATAGTAATTATAAGTTCAGACGTCAAGTTTTTTAGAATTAATGTTATTAGCGACAAAAAAAAGAGTAAATAGACTGAGCAGAAGAAGATAATATTCATGTAATAATAGTTGTAGCGTTAAAAGAACTTTCCTTCAAAACCAACAAAGCATTGCGTCTCCTTTGGTGTTGCTAATTTAAATGTCTAGGCGATGGTGATCACTTACCATCAGATAGCCTGTCAGCCTATTTTCTAGATTTAATTTTTACAAAAGAGGATTAATGAATCTGTTCACTCTCTCTTTTCTAGATTATTTTCATGCTACATTAGGCCTTGAGAATTGCTGACATTGAACATGGTTAAGAGGTATTTAGAAGTGTTCGACAAACAAAGTTCCTAAAGAACGTTTTTAATCTTGTCTTAGCCTCTTAAAAGGCCATATTTTCGCGGCTACTGGCAGCTGAAAGGTAGTATGAGAATTTTTAATTGTTGTGACACACTGCTGATATATTACGTGGATACGTAAAAGTCGTCTCACAAATTAATAGGTAATACTCGTAATAGGTTCGTTCTTGTCGCTTCATAATTTTTAACTAAACGTTAATACATAATAAGTAATAAGACTTACATTGTCTTAAAGTTAATAAATCTAAGATTTCAACCATAGTTGTCTTTTGTTTTATTATCGTATTCATATATCATAAAATAAAATACCTACATGTTATTTAACCACATAAATTGAATTCTTGTGTACATTAGTTATTTATGTAGTGTACATAAAATACATTTAGTTATACATAAAAAATATATGACACAATAAATAAAAAAAATATATTTTATTTATTTAATTACAAAAAAAGGAAACATATAGGTATATAATAAATTATTATAAATATAGGTACACATAGTTGTAGTACATAGGCGTAGTAGTATGATTATGTATAAAAAAGACATTAAGATAAAGCCATAAGATATCTTCAAAAAGAGCATATAGAGAGAGTATAAATTTTACTGTAGGCGTTTCGTACGATTTATTATCGAGTGACACCGCCCACGACTGACACCATATCTTTTATAGAGTAGACTAAAGATAATATCTATTGATCGTTTTTTATTGTAATTATTGCAGTGACAGTTACTTAAGACTAATATTTCTATTCCTTGGGATCGGTATTTTATTTTCGACGAAACAATAAAACCCATACTAATTCTAAGCTAAGGTACAAATCTTTCGAAGTAACCGTATATCAAATACGAAAACATTTTTAGTTGTAATCCATGGTGTAGAATAGAGCTATTTGTAAATTGATATTCCGGGATTCAACGGCGTTTCTGGCGCTAAATATTTGTTTGCGCAAACATTTGCAGAGTTTTTTTCATTTCATTTTTGCAGCATCTGCGTAAATAATGGAGGCAGAAATGTTCAGAAAGTTTTCAGTAAATCCAGTTGTAGGTGAAATAATATCTAACGACCTACATTCAGTGTTTAGAACCACATACAATAACAAACATATCACTGGAATTTATTCGACAGGTGTTGTGATAAATTTCAGTGTACGTATCATAATGAAACATTACTGTATGAAACGTTTATCTTTGCCGAAGAGAATATATTTTCCATATTCCTTTCCTTCCTAAATGAAGTAAATAACAATTTTGTATGGAGATGTAGTTCTAGTAAACTATTCATGTGTTTTCAGTGTTTATGTATTTTTCTTCTAAACGATTCATGATCAGGGCGCCTAAAGCCAATAAACAGTTGGATTTATTTGACTTTCATTAAGTGTATGTAGGTTTAAAGCTATTACAATCGTCTTGTAATTGAATCGTAATCGTCTGTTCCTGGCACTCAATGACATATTGGCAGTTGTGATATCTACTAATTTAAAGATTCAATAGTGTTGGCTAAGCATTTATTTAAATAATTGTTTAAAATTAGATATAGTTATCAGACAATCGAAAAGAAATGACGAGGCTATGGAAAAGCCAGTGTTGCAAAGCATCAGGCTCGAGCTCCAGGTAGAGTGATTGGATAAAAACAATTGGAAAGTAATCACACTTATCTTCCGTTATCAAAATTACAATCAGCACTTTCTTTGAATGTTTAGTACATAAAAACCTTTCTGTAATTTAGTTCTGCGTTGTAACAGCAAGATAAAACCGAATGTCTCCAACTTTTACAATGATTGGAGTAACTTACTTAGTTTTATTGAAGCGTCGCCATTGGATTTAATCGGCACTAAAAGGATTTTGGAGCTAAGGTTCTGCTGGCACTTAACGTCTAAAGTCACTAACGCATCGGCGGCTAACTTAACTTTTTGTTTAGAATCGGAAGCAAAGCAAGTTATACTTTAGAATGAAGGCAAGTTAAATCTGCATTTGAGTTGCAGTGGGGTCCATACTCTAGGTTTTACCTAGTAACTAGTAACACCATTCCATCTGCGGAAGATTAAAGGTCCATTCATATCACCTGGAATCGTGGCAGTCTTCCAACATTAGATTCAGGCGTTCGTGATCTTCCTGCAGAGGCATTCAGGCCTTTCCCAATTGTAGGGAAAACCCGCGTCCAGCAGTAGGTTATAAAACAGGTGGAAGAGTTATCTCATATTTGTAATTAACTAAAATTAAATTTTGCATACATTCGGAAATATTAAGCAACGTCAACAAAGCTTCGTCGTGTCAGATAAATCTTACTGGAGTCTTAATCTCCTAACGATTTTACTTTTTGGTCCGCTCGCAGCTCATTTTAATAAGTATTTTGACTGGAATAAAAAGAAAATAAAAATTCTCTTGCGCTTGCATTTCACTTTATGGCAGCTGTAACGACTACAAAGAACGCTAAAGAAACAAAAAGGACGGTTTAACTTCCACGATTAAAGTCAAAGCTTGGAGACTTTCATTCAGCATTTTGTTGATGGGCATGTAAGTCATACTATAGTGTTTAAGTATTGGTTTAGATTTTTTATAGCTGAGATTTTATCTTAATAATTATGTGAAAAAGAATTTATTAAGTCTATAAGGAAGTCGTAAAAGTTGTTAATGGTTGCAACTTTGTTGGAAATAGTATTATGTGATTAAGTATAGGTATTAAAACTATTTTAAATACTAATTATTTTGTCAATATATAACAGCTACTTGGGCATAGTTATTATTTATTTTATATTAGTATTTAAAAAAGTTTTATTATATTATATACCTTACCGTTAAATTTATTTTACTAATCAACATAAGTTCTGCAGCTCTTTAGGTGTCATCAACGCAACATTCCAATTATGTTAATAGAGATAGATACCTATTTAAATAAATGAAGATATAACTATAATAATGTATTAAAAATTAATACTATAAGATATAATAATACTATAAAAATTAATACTACTATGCTTTCCATGGTACCAAACGTAGTTTTGGTAGTATTTTTGGTGTGTGAATATTTTGGAAGGTTTATACTACGATGTTGAGTATATTTCAAATAATGAAACAAAATATGAATAATTTTACAATTTAACAGATTTTCACTTAATTTAACCTCCTGAATATTATTTTCCTCAACCTTTCACCAATTGTTACGCGATGATCGAAGGATGGTTTCTCAGGCCATTACTCCTTTTGTGTTCAATGAATCATCTCTGTGCTTAATTATTTAAACGGCCTCAAGGCGCGGGCGTCATAATATTGTTCGTAATTAAAACACCAGAAGCAAATTGTCCGTAAACCATGACGACCTCGTTATGGCATAGTTCATTACAGCGCCCAACCGCATAGCTATTTTTAGGGTTGTGAGCCGAAAATTTGAAACAAAAACTAAGAGGACAAAACGAAGTGAGGGTAAGTAACGATTCATCTTGTTAATGTTGACTTTTTGTAACAGATATTCGGTGTTCATATAATAATAATAAAACACAGTTTTAATAAATAATAGTTACCGTTAGTTTCAAATATCAAATAAACATTCTATACCTAAATAACAATTAAGCGCGGTTGAAAATAATCTGAACAATCGATTCAACAAATAACTTTCCCAATTTGCCGAAGGTATTTTTATTTCTCCACTGCAACAAATAAAGTCAGGTATTTTGAAGACAGCTATAGAGATACCTGAGACCGAACTAACAAAGATGTCCTCTGGCATGAAGCCAGCTCCCACCTGTCTCGCGAATTTGTAGAGAAAATTAAATGAAACACGTGCAAAATCAAATATATAGGTGCCGCTGTATCAGCAAAAATGATTGTGTTGAAACAGTTTATGTTTCAACACAATCAAAAGGAATATAATTTTATGGTATAGTTATTAAATAAATTTATGGCATCTTTAAAAAAAGTATTTATACTTTCTATGAAGTCGCCTTATTTTATCTTTTTGTTGTAAAATGAGTCTTCTGTAGCTTATAACTGTTCACACCCTTGGTCTCAAGAACACTACGCGATGGCCGTGTAGTAGGAAGATAAATCGAAGCTCTCTTTGACTCAAGTAGCTGCGATTTTATAAAATCGATTCCGTCATGATCATAGCTACTTGACATTTGTTCCATATCTAGAAATGGTTACAAATCAGCCTTCTTAGGATTAACGATACCTAATTTTTCTATTTTGGCACATAACCTATAGCTATTAACCAATAACCTACTAACCTAACCTGTTTACCTAAAATAACTAATATATTCATTTACTATACAAAGCGAATCACTTAGCGATTTTAAATAAATATGTATTTGCTAACGTCACACTAGGTACTTCAAAGTGGACTATACACGTAAAATTTGGGAGATAAACACAATCCTGCAAAGTCAATGGGTAAAGGAAAT
>DWQK01001450.1:0-15624 GCA_018231225.1 Noctuana stator
AGCATAAACTCTGCTAGTTTGCCTATTTAAATAAATAAATATTTTTTTAAGCGAAATCGTTGTCAGTATCTTAATTCGCGCTTCGTTTTAAATAAAATCATTTAATAGCAACAATCTATGTCATCGTGTAGGTATCATCGATAAATCTAGTTCGATACCCTAACGGTTGAACAGGAAACTAAATGCTAAGTACCTATTAAATCTAGGATGACACAAGTAGCTTGAGAGATAGGTAAAACGTTAAGACTAATGGATAAAATTAATATAACTTAATGCGCTTTAGCAGCAGCGATGCTGAGTCATTGCAACATTTATTTTAGCGATATTTTTTGCACTAATGCATCTGATATCAGAGGAAGTCGTCAGGGCCGCGGCGGAAATTGTCTCGCATTAAGTGGGACATAACCGTTAAACCAGGGGAATACCTCCCCCTTATTCTGAAACTGTTATTAGATAATCTGACTTTGCTAGAAGTTATAATTTTAAGACGATATAACGTTTTTTGATAGGCAATAACTGTTGGCAGGGAATCGAATTCTTTCTGAGAAACTTTATAAACCAAAACTTTCACAGAAAAATCTTCATTTCAAATAGTATTCGATCATGTCACCTTGATTTCGCTCCGAATGTGAACGTTTCAACTTTCCGCAGATGTTTTATGCAGCTCACAAGTATTCCCACGACAGTCATAATTATATGTATTGTATATCCATATTCAATTGGGACAAACGAAACGTTTATTAAAAAAATATGTTTATGTCACTGTAAAGAATGACACAATCATTATTCCGCGTCACATGTCAACCCTTATGACCTTGGTAACAAAGGAAGTATGACAGTAACAAATCTATTTAAAGTTAGTTTTTGTAAAAAATAACTAGAATATTTTGATGTTTAAAAATACTTCTTTCGGGTTAGGTTAGCCGCATTTAAAACTCTGTTTCAGCACATGTTATTTTCCATTACTTATCAAAGTAATAAATAAATAATCAAATAAAGAAATATCAAACCCAATTTTTTCTTTCATTTCTAAAGCAAACCATTGAATTAAATTAATCTATGGGCAAACCACAGAAGAACTTTCTTTTTATACTCGTGTAGGTTGTCCCAATTTAATTTTTTCTAAAGCAATTATATTATTATCTTCAGAAACTAACAAAACTTCATAATAGATCTATGCCACATCACGTCCACGCCTACTAGTTTAAGGTTAAATTCCTGCGATCATGAAAATAAACCTAGCGCTCCCGAGTTCGTTATCAGTAAAGTGGATTGAAACCCGTGAAATGTCGTCGCAAATTCTGTATTGATTGCACATTTTCCTTTATAGATTAGTAGCGGGAAATCATTACTCTGTTGAATTTGTTAGAGTTCACCCTTATCTTTCTACTTTTGAGTACCGAAAAAGTAATATTGTATTGGTTTCAATTCTTTCTTGCTGCAAATGGGGGGAGGATCGATTTATCAAATACTTACTGAGTGGTGACCAGACTGACCAGGCATTTCTCCGTACATCTGGTCAGGAGCCAACGAAGTGGAGACAGGAGAATTGATAGTGTAATAGCCTCAGGTTTTTTCCGAAGAGTAGATAGGTACCCATATTAATCCACATATTTTGTCTTTAGAACCCCATTCGTTCTGTCTGCTCGCGTATAAATCCAGTCACAATTACTCAACATGCATTCCGATATAACAGAGCATGTCGTTTCTGTGTCATCACTCGGGTCTGGTAAATTACCGACATACGCATCGCTGAACACACGCTCAGTACACTGGTATTACGCAGGAGTTTCAGAACCTTCCATTATTCATTCAAGTATAGAGGGTTTGTATTCATTCAAGTATGAATGGTTTTTAAATAGATTAACCTTATGTGTAAAAGACACTAGGACACTAGGTGATGCTTCACACTATAACGCTTCAAACTTATAGCCCCATACTAGTAATTCCTATGTTATGAGTACTTGTAAGTGGTAATGACTAGGCTAGGAATCGAAGCTAGGAATTTAAGGACCTTCAAATAGCGGGCTGCGGATGGTGACTACTAAACCATACGGATCGTCATTGCGTCATTACGTTGTCTTAATACTCGTATAGCGTAGCTTCTTCATAATGTAGTTAATTTTTTCCGGGCAAATAAAAAATCATATAGGTACACGTAATCAGAATTGAAATTATAAAACTATCTACTTTGTAAGTAATATGCAGTCATTGACTTCGCAGACCGCAATAAAGACACCTGCATAGGTACGTGCATCTCGACACCCTATTATTAGATCATATCGAGCTATGACGATATAAATGCTATTTCAACGCAGTAATACCGCGCGTGTCCATCGCAATAACTTCCGCCAATAACTTATGAAATCAAATAAATACATTGCATTGCTTCGGAATGTACCTACATGCAGGGCATGACTACCTTACATCTTAGTGTATTATCATCTTGGGATAATTTAGTACAATTTTCGCGCTTTTTGTTTGCAAATTACGTACTTAATAGGCTGGCATGAAACGTCTATCATGTCACATAGCACGTTATCGGCAGTATTGGCCAATCACAAGTCTTGATATTCCTCACTCCTCATGTTACTTCTCACTTACGCAACTAGCGTGTAATGTGACTGATCGTGTTTCATTATTCAAAGCCATGCAAAGGGACATTAAGACTCACGTTCTACGCACTACGACCTCATTTTCTCCATTGTTGGTGTTTTTCTGGTTGTTATTGCGATTTGCATGAATTTTGAGTGAAAGTTACACGTTTAGATGGCGGAAGCGTTTAGATAGCGTTATCACCAATGACAACTCGCAAGTTGTCATTGGTGATAATAAACGGGACATTATTAAATTTAAAATTATTGTAAGCAAAAATAAAAATCAAGTTTAATTTAAAAAGTAAGGAATAACTTTAATTGTACTCGTAACAGTCTTCAATAATTTATTTTAGAGTGTGTGCCCTATGCATATAATGTTGGTAATAATTATTAGACAGGAAAAATGGCAAAAAAGTTAGACCTAATTTAGTGATTTTTTTATGGACAAAATATCATGTTTATATATTTTATATTACAACAGAAAAAATCTTAGATAAGTGGTTTTGTTTATAAGGTATATACCCTTATTATATACCTACATATAATTTTTGTTTGAATGCGCCTTAGTACTGCAAAACTTTACAAACTAAAGGAATCATAATAGATAAGTACATATTTTAGACTAAAGGTAGCTATATCTTTGGAAATTACTTGGACGCGGCGTAAACACTTGTACAAACCTTGACTGTTTAACATTCCGACTCTAACCATAAGTGCCGTACGGTCGAACCGAATGCATTTATTGACATTACTGACCTATTATATTTGCATAAGTACGTACTATTACTTAGAAAGCTTAGTTGACTGCACTACCAACTTAATAAAAAATTGTTAGCCGAGTTCAAAAAAGGAACAGGTTCTTAATTCGACTGTAGGTATATTCTATTATTATGTCTGTATGATAGCTACTTATCTCCGTCAAAGCCTAAACTGATTTTGAAAATTCTTCTTTAGTCTTAGACCTTGTTGAGGCTAAGGATTGAAAGCCTTGTTCTTTGGATGCTAATTGATTTAAGCTAAATCCCTTCAATTAAAAGTCAGTCAATATTGTTGTCAATGTCAATATTGTTGACAAAAATGTTGTCTAACGATAACTGTCACAAACATTCAACGAATACTATTTTATTGCTAATTATTGCTAATTTGTCCAAAGTGACAGTAAGTACTTACAGCGGATTGCATAGTCTCAGAGCTACGTAGATTGCTGTGAACATCGGTCGAAAGGGCTATGGTTCACCTCTCACCCGATCCAGTGGGCCAAATGTCATCGTGACCTGAATGGGTGTGGTAACAATGCAATGCATTCTATGTACATTATTACTAAGACTATTGACATATAGTCCCTAAGAAACTAGCAGTTGCAACACAACACGAATCATATACACAGGATTTTTCGATTATATTCAAATAAAAACATTCATTATTGTTGGTATCACTTGTGTAACAGTACAAATTAATATCGCAAACTAAAGTTTAATTAATACCGAATACCGGAGACCGGTATATTGGGAAAATCACCAAGCAATGAGACGACAGAACTTATTCCGCAAGATAATGAACTGTTAGATCTGACACCTTTGTTATCAAGGGAAAATGAATAAATTTTGTAAACTATATTATATGCTTATGCTTAACTACTTACAAAAAAAACTCCAAAACGGTAACTTTCATACCTTCAATTGTATATCCATTACATCGTTCCACCAGACACTTATAATAGGAGGAGGCAGCTACAAGTTGAATTGTAATCAACCAATCAAGCATATCGCCGCCTTAATTTCCTTGCTTTGTCTCCACAACGGCCAATTTCGACACTCATTTTTTTAACTGCTCGTATGTACACAGTAAAGTGAGTAGAGTCTATTAGTGCTATGTTCTGATTTGTGTTTTTAAGAACAGAAGAGACGAAAAACGAAATAATTATTTTATGTAAATTGTAACCCATGTTTGCGCTAAAAACACTTAACGTGCAATGTTTCTCATATCAAAAATTATTGACAAATCTTGACTTATTAGGTAACATACTTAGTACTTATTAGGTAACATGTTTTGTTTTACAATGTTTCGAAAACACAGTTTGATACAATATCAGAAAACAGTTTAAAACATGTTTTTCTGCCTGTTTCATCAGTGCAAATTCATAGTCAGAAAACACTAAACAAAGGCTTATCTACATTATATTGCATATTTTAGAATGCAAGCGGGAATTGGCGGTAAAATATACGAGCGTTTAAAACATAATAACGAATTCTCGCAACCTCTACTTTTGCTGTTTTAATTTTGTTTTATTTACTTATCTTCGAGACGGCCTTTTACAATCTTCTTGAAATGCAAACGATTTTATTTAATAATGATTTTTATTTTTAACAAATAACTTAGTTTTGGAACTAAATGTTACAACTCGGACCAAGCGATGGTCTGCGGTGATACCATAAACAGATGTGTTTATTTCTGGTGTCCCCGCTATTTATACTTTACGACCGAAAGTATCTCACAGGAAGATATAATTAATGGAATAACATTAACAGATCGTTTATAATATGCATTTTCAACGGAAACATGGGGTTAGGGATAACGTTATTATATTTATTTACGCTTTTGTAATACATTTGAAATAGAATAATCAAAACAACTCGTAAAGTTAGACTGAGCGGTGCAGTAACCAGATAAAGTATTAATATATTTACATAATATAGAAAAGTATTATTATTTTCTAGGGTGTTTCGCTTGTCAGTCTTTGAAATTTTAACTACTGGTACATCTTTGTATGTTTTTGCAACTTTTATCTGTAGTTTACTTCACCAGTAAACTGCAGTTCTTGCCATGAACGTGCAATAAATCGTGTATTTACAAATAAATAACAAACTTTTTGGATATGGCGTTAAGGAATTCTTTTACGTCTGGTGGTAATAATAAGAAATAAAGTAATTCTTTATGATTGCAAATGATTGAGCGACAAAAGATTTAGTAATATAACAGTGTTTAATTAAGAATAAATAAAGATACATATTTTAGTATAGATAGGCTTGCTTTTGCCGGTTGGATAGAGTTGGAGGGCTCTTGAAGAAGGTTACATCATTAACAACATTATTGAACCGAAGGGAATACCTATTGAACAAAATTATAGTGAAGTTTTCTTTCTGTGCATCATTACACTAAAGAAAGTAGAAACGTTGTTAAAAAAATTGTTGTTGTAAATGTTTTTAATGCTTCATTATTTTATTAAATTTAGTAACCAACGAAATAATAGAGAACCGTCTTTCCATGCAGAAGGACCACACATTGGCATCTATCTATTATATAATCGTATGTTCGTTATCGTAGAAGTAGCAAAGGACAACCCTGTATTTTAAATGATTTTATTGAAACCACTCTACGCTTCCTAAAATTGGCTTTCAACGTTTAATACATCGAAAATCCATTTCTTATCTAATCTACTGAGGCCGGTAAGTATAATAATAAAATATGCAGCGCAAGTAAACGAGAGGATAAAAATTTTCAACTTTAGATACTGGAAGGAATTCTTATAATTTTACAGTCTAGCAATGTCCGCCAAGTGGCACCGCCCTTTTAAGTGATATAATTCTATATTCTCATGCATGGTTCCCTTCACGCACACGTCAAGATGACTTTGACTCGGTTATTTTAGCAACTCTATTTATATTTTACCCACGACCTGTTGCAGTCTCGTCGCCCTCGGGATATGTACCTAGCTGTGCAGTAGCTCTTGTCGTGCATTCCTTGCATATGTAAGGTTTCCAAGTTTGATAACTGCTCTCCCTGTTTTATTACCTATTGGAGGTAAAGCGAATCCTGTATTGACAGACTTTTAAGTACTTTGAAGTTGATATACTTTGAATCTACTTTTTTGCTAAATACACCGACATGTTAATGTAGGAGAGACTGTTTACCTTTTAATTTTATTCATTGAAATGCTAATTTGCGCATTTGTAAATATCGTTCCAGCTTTTTGATAATTACAAACGAACGCCCATAAGGCTTTTCTCTGTTTTAAGCAGTTAATAGATAAATTTTTTCAGTAAATAACTTTATTGTAATTCGTTGCTTTTTTTTTTGTTTAAAATCATAAGTTGTTTTACACTTTACTTGTAACTTAAAGATATAAGTATAGCTATTCAATATTACGTCTGTTGTATCTGTAGATCTGCGTTTAGATTTAGGAACTTTACACTTAAAATTTAAAAGGTCATTGATTCTTATTTGTATGTTTTAAGATCATTTACAAAACTGGGCATTGTTACCCAATCACCCCAAACTTTCATCCACAATAAAGTTGGATTAACTCAGTGCCTAAGTATTAGTACTAAATAGTAAGTATTAGATGTTTTTCCCTCTATTCTTCTTATACCACAACCGTTTAAAAATGTACGTCTATCTCTACAAAATGATTTATCTCGCGTCAGATTGATCTATCACCGTTTAAATCACTATCACCTCTGTTCCTTTTTATAAACTCATACCTTCATAGACTACTTGCTACGAATGGTATCTACTAATTGGCGGCTAATAAAGCTCTTTTTCCTCCATCACCGTTACTCGTCGCTTCTGAATGACCTGCAAACCGCTTCAACTCTTTGAAAAAGTTCACAGACTAGTCATTGGGACCGTGTTTCAATCTCCGCAGTATCAAAGTGTTGAGGGCTAGGATTGTACAGGTAATTGGTTATTTATTTTTTATCGTAAACAATGTTGCACTTACTTTAACGGAATGCTCCTAGTTCGTGAAATGCCACCTGACTGTGGCCTCGATAACGATTTATTTATAATACCCTTTTTACTTGTCCGTGTTTGCTTGTGCTCTATATTGTAGTAATCAAAGCGTAGCACCATTCTCGTACCTACTAAATAATATCGTAAGGTATTCGCAGGTTCGCACGCTGCCATCGCATCATGACATTTCGCGGCTGTCCGTTTCTTGTACTCATTAATGGTTTTCCCATGGTGGCTGCCACTAAATGCTGGTCGTTAATAGAATTGAAATCAAAACGGTCCAGTGGTTGCAATAATGCTTATTGCTTCCCATACTATTACGGCTGTGGTTACAGCAATTTGAAATATTACTTATTGGATTCAACTGTTACCTTTCAGATATAATGTGCGGCCCTTGTTGTATTTTAAAAACATGTCATAATAAATAATGGTATTCTTAGTTCAGTAAATATTAACCGCAATGCTTACCGTTGCAAATAAATGCGTCACTTTTTTGAGAGCTTCTAAAAAATCTGAAGGATGAACCATATACCACATAGTACCACGTATTCTGGTGCTAGTGATATTTTAAAAGAACTTCATTAGACCTAACCTGACATAGTAAAATTTGAGCTTATTTAGTGTTATAGTAATAAAATTAGGAGTAATTTTAAAAATATAAGATATCTACCAAATACTGTTTTACGATATCGATTGTAAATGTTTGTAATAATGTAATAAGTTATATACAATGTTGTGTAGTTTACATTTTAGCACGGAAAACCTTTTGAGCGGATATTCATTTGAATAACAATAACGTTCGTAGGAGCTTTTATTACGCTGTCGTTACGTCAAAGCAATGGAGATATGCTATAAAAGATACTCAGGTTTATTTAATAATTTCACTAAAAACACTTGACGCTAAAGTAGCCATTAATACTTATTAGATATTTAAATTTAGGTAATAATCGACCTTTAATCTCTGTATACGTTTTACTCCAGGCCTTTCCCGGTTCTAGGTGAGATCCGTGGCCAGCAGTGGGACATGAAAAGGGTTCAAATTAGGCAATACAGATTATAAAGAGACAAATTATACCTACAGTATGAAATAAAATAAAAACGCTGACAAACTAAAAAGAGTAAAATAATAAAAAATATACTTTAAAATTAACATAAGTATTTAGTAATATGTAGTTTTATCCACACCTGTCGTAGTAGCGCTGGGGGAAGATTACTTAAAATATACAAAAACAAATTTGAGTCGTTTCTAGTTACTTGATGCAGCAAATGCTCTATGCTGCCGTCTGGGATTAGCTCTGTGTAAGCAAACGAAGTTGTTATTGTAGGAACGTGAGCTTCGGGAATTTGCGAAATAATCATTTAAATTTCAAATCGCATCGTCCCCAGGGACGCTCCCTGGAATCCAAATTTTCCTGCCTTTTATTAAATTCTATTCGACTAACAACTTTTATTGCTTAAATTGTTTCCTGTAACTGAAACATTAATGTTTAACTGCAAGAATCATAAGTATATTAAAAGTCATATACCCAATTGACCCGTTTGATTGCGACAACCGCTTGAGAGATTACACTATGAGAAGTTATCTCAAATATTGCACTGAAACGTTTTAGACCAAAAAATCACCATAACTATGTCCTTAGTTTGACTTGATTATGACTAATTAATTACGAAGACACGGTATAATTAAATGAGACATTACTTCCATAATATGCATTTTCAACCTAGTGTAGGTCTATGAGTATGGACGTTAATGGTTAAAAGATGACTTAAAATAAAATAATATACTATAATAATATATACGGGATACGCAAAAACATTCATACAAATACCCCGCACGGCAACCTAAATTCATGATCTTAACTGCTGCCTGCTGAATCACCAAAACATCTCCAAATCATGAACCAAACCAAACCATACAGTGGTTCTACCTCAATTGCGCTGAATCTACTTCCTAGTTACATTGAATTCTAAAATGAGCATCAACAATCAACATAATAATATCTAGAGTATGATGAAGATATACGCGGTGATTTGCATTCTATTTCAGTGTTAGTACGTGAGCTGTTGCGAGATTGTTTACAAAACACGTGTAAGCGGCGAAATGCCCCAGAATTGTGACTGCGACGTCTCATATTTCATATTCCCTATTGGTCATAAATGGTATCCCGTGGAAGGAAGTGTTCTGACATGAAAGTAATAAATGGCGCTGTTCCGTGTTTATGACGCTCTGGTCTAAAAATTTTATGTTACGAGTTACCGACACATACACTCAGTATGTTACGTATGAATGTATAGGTAAGTTGTGTTAGTAAATGTAACAGACATTATAATTTTATTGGCGACTGCATTAATTCATTACTGTGAACTAATAATAATCTGAAATCTAATAAAATATGACAGCCTAGATGTATCTACTAAAGCGTAGGTAAGATTAGATTCATCAGTAGGTACTATTTGCAAGTTATTGTTTACGTATTTATCTTTCAGTACCTCGATCATCCCAAATTTATATACCCTAGCGAGGTCAAAGAAGCTAAAGGTATTTAAAATTAGTTTCTTTACCCTCCTTTCGACTGAGCTATAATAAGATAATCGGCCATGTAATAAGACAAATGCGTGCATGGCACGCGAATATTAATTTGTAATTATTCAATTAATAAACTGAAATAGAATATGCTAAGACGTATATTAGGCACTTTAATACAAAATCATTTCAAAATTCTTAGTAATCTCAGACCCGCGCTTTTGTATAATTATGTACCTATAGGTATGACGACCCGTATGATGTAGTGGTCACCATGCTGGTTAGTTATTCGAAAAGTCTTTATTATTCAGAAAGAAAAGGGTGAAATTTTAGATTTCGGTTCTCGATCTGGATGCGTGCTTATCTTTGTGTGTGTCCATAGTACCCCCGACACAGGGATTCCTAGTTGGGGCTGAGAGCGAAGCGAATTTAATTTTTGTTTTAATTATTTTTAATATTTTTATTTTTAACCATATATTTTCATTTACTTTTTATACGTGATTTTCTTATTTTTAGAATGGCTGAAGAGTATATAAGAGGCCCTTTGGCGGACTAAGATGGTCGCTTGGTAATTGCCTCCTGTAACTAATCTAACTAACCTTTCTTCCGCAACACAATAAACCGCTTTACGGTAAAAATGGATACGACGGTGGCACCTACCCAATCGGCGAAGCCTGTAATTCACTGGCAAATAATTAATAGAATCCGGAATGTAGGTATTACATCACGGAACCAGTTTCACGACGAAACATCCCGGCGCTTTTCCGTTACGGTAGCACTGAATATTCACTTATTTACTTTGCGTTATCTTTTTAATGTCTGCATAAACATTGCGCGAGGAAATTGTAAACCTAGTTGCATGTTACTAAACGAAATGCCCATTATTATCTCGCAACAGCTTCCTATTATGATACCGTGGACGTTGACGACATTGCCTTTCTTTATTGGGCGTAAGGGGATACGCACATTCGAGACAAGACTGGCTTTTGGTTGGTTTTGTTTCCATCATCGTCATTACCCCTTTACTGTCTCTGAACTGGACCCGGATTCCCCTCTCTTCGAAAAAGGATTAAGGTGTTCTATAGGTATTAAATAAATAAAAAATAAATATCAATGCAGCTCAAATTCCAATTGCATCATCTCAAGTCAACTACTCTATAGTTCATGTGTTGTTGTGACTATGTTGAATTCCTATTGAAACGCAATGGAGTTATTAGTGAAGGCTTGTAGATTGAGTCTTTAGTAAAAGTTATTATCATAATTTTGTAGATTGCGTATCCAGTCAATTTAACAATGTGCCAAGGGTTGAGCTGATAGGGCGGATGCATAAAGTGAGCAGGTGTATCGTACTATCTTCTTCACATGCGCATCCTCTGGCGTTTGGTTCAGCTCGTAGATACTTTCAATAAACTTCCATTATCACCGCGCACCGTGTGACGTCTAAGAAAGCTTGCAAATAGCTCTCTAAGATGTATCTTCATCTGATACACTCTTTCAAACAATTATCTATGCTTACTGTGGTAGCTACAACTGTTTCTGAGTTGAGCCTCTGCTTTTTTCTATTAGACTTTTTTATTTCTTTATAAGAGTAAGCTAACACTTAAATAGACTAAAATTACTGTGATTCTTTTAGCTTAAAAATATTGTATGACCAGAATTTTCTTGTCGTTTTTGAGATTTCCAAAATCCAGCTACAAGTTGCTGTAAATAAATCATTGGAGCCTGTAATATACGACTATGTTTTGTTTGGAAACCGGCTTTTGTATTTATTTACAACTTTAGTGTCAAATAAGCACTACGAACTATTTTTTGGTTTTTTCGACACCGTAATACCCTTGTCCCTCTACATTATTATCACCCTTGTTCACTTATTTATGATCCTTTCAACACTTATTTGGAAGAAAAACGTATGAAGTACACCATACAAAGGCGTAATTAGGTCCTTTTGTGTCTGTGTTCATTTCGGTTGACATTTGTCTTATAGCCGCTGTATTGGCGTCTAGTTAATCTGATTAATATGAACGCGACCCGTCCGACGGGATGGTCGTCGGTTCGTGAGGTGTAATTACATCCGAGCCAAACAAATAAATAAACCTCTGGCCAACTGATGACAGGATAGCGGCCTCTGATGAGTCCAATTCGAAATAATTCGCGACTTTCAGATGATAGACGAGATAATTCGACGGTGCGTAAGAGTTTAATTGCTGTTCACTGTGGATGAATAAGCGGTTTTGTTCCAGTAATGAAAGTGTACACGAAGTTATGGTAAAATAGCAAGGAATCCAATTAATTCTCTTTCTTTTGTTTTGAATTGTAAATTTTTAATTGACGTATGTCTACACTATTAAATTAACTTATGTAATATGTGGCAAACTGATGGTTTGCACTTCTTGAAACAAAAAAAAATTCGACCATGAACTTTAACTGTTCCAAATCTCAGATTCCTTCGTATTTTCAATTACATATTTGCCTCAAAACAGTGAACTTTTTGTAGCTATAGTTTAAATACACTGCTTAATCATTATAATTATATTAAGCTAAACCTGTGCAAATTCATTAGCGATTTGTCCTTTATGATAATAGGTACGAAATGCAGTGACCGAGCGTTTATTATTTGGCGGCGAGACGGGTCGATAGAGGCGCCCGCTCCGTCGCAATATCTGACTGCGTTGCGTACAGCTATCAGCTATCAGCTGTAATATTATACCCTTATCCCGAGGCATTTAAAATATGACGAGCATGGTGTGGTGGTTACTGGGCATGCAAGTATACTATTACAGCGAGCAGAAAAATTGAATTTAAACTTCTGTTCCCGGTCTGTGTGTTTGGTCTTTGTGTAATGTCCACTTTGGACAATAGCTTAAATTCCCAATTTCCTTAATGAAAGAAATAGCAAACGAAGTGGTTGCTGTCTATAACTAATCATCCATATGCATTGGTCTTTGAACGATTCTTGGTTTTAATCTTAAGAAGTGTGTCATAACTGTCATACGAGTACATTGAAAACTTATAAAGCCACTTCCATCCTTATAACCTACATTATCTACAATTTAGGCTCAACGTAATTTATCTAAATTGTTGTCTTCTGTAAATTAAGTCAGTAAACTACCTTTAGTTTGAAATTCCTTGAGACATTGCGAGATTAGGACTACCTCTTCGATAGGAGACACAGTCGGCATATTATATTTTGACAATAATAATAATAGAAGCAGCGCGAGCGTCGGGTAGGATACGGCGGCGAGACGGATCGATACAGCATCGTCTGTAAGGTAAGCTTACACCGAGACGCCACGCGACGTGCAGTATTTACCTAAAATGGCAGTACAATATAGAACCTATCTACTAACTAAGAAAGTCGAATGTTATAGGGATAACAAAATTGAGGCACCTAGCACGTAACGCAACACTTTGTTTTGCCGATAGCAGAGTTGCGGAATGTCCCGCACAAACACTAAACAGTCACAGTCAATTTCACTAGAAGGTGGTAAAAGGTACGGATAGTGTTTTGTAGGTGATAGAGCTTACAGAGTCCACAAACACATCCAATTTCACGACTCATGTTTTTCGTCCCGAATTTCACGGTATTTGCGTGGCAACTCCAATCATTTCTGACTCCATCCGATCCCTAGATATGAGCCGCGCACCAATTTATTGAGGGAACGCTGCTTGAATGCAAAGCGTCGAATACAGATATTCCATACCAGACGGCATATTGATAAGGGATTTAACACCCCTTTTACAAGGACCAAAAGATAGCAAAGTGTACTTTGCTACATCTATTCTAATTTTATTGCTTTTTGATTTTCAAGTCTGATTCGAAATTGTAAGCTACCGTAAGTCTTAACTTAGTATTATCAATCCGAATGTTAGTTTGTTTGTTAATTGTTAAGCTTTCACGAATAAACAGAAACAACCATTATAAATGTAGATACACACACACATTATCAGGGGGTGCAGAAGTAAATTATACATTACGCATGGATACAAAATATGCAAATACTTAATAAATTAAAATAATTGTTTTATAACACGTATTCCAGTTACTGATACATTTTGCGGTTTTGCTTTGGGTACAAAAAGTCCATAACTCAAGCAGATAAGTAGATAAAAGCCCCATTTCAACCTTTATTCATCCTAGTACGAGCAGGCTGAGTGCCAGAATCTGCTAGCCTGTAACCTACTTAGCTGTGACGTAACTTTTTGGCGTAGGCATTTTCGAAGTTCATAAATTAACATTCCAAATTTATTCCGAATTCAGAAAAAAGCCAAAATCATAATCTAGGCTATAGCCTAATTAAATAGGTATATTTAACAACAAATTTATTTATCGATTAAACTTTTGGTCCACTAAGAATCGAACCCAAGCGTAAAACCCTTCGAATGGCGGACCGGTATAGCAACCATAGTAACTATTATACCACGGTCCTTTACAAATAAGAGGCAGCTAAAAAAACTAAAACACATCGTAAAAGAAATCTACCGTAAACTGCTAAGGTCTGACACACCACCGTAAGATGCGAATAGGAGCATAACCGAAATAGGGGATCAGGTGCGCGTAAGGTCGGCCATTGATCTTTATTTGTTCGCCCCTTACCGTGTAAATACGTACAGAAATACTTCTTACTCTATATTGGATGCATGAAGAAATATACTTAAGGGTATGTATAGGGTAGGTACGTATAACTTTTGCTGAGATATTTTTACAATAAATTTGAGATAAACTAAATGCAATAATGCTAGGCTTATAGTTTAATCATTCAAGGCTTCGTGAGTGTCTATACACATTTTTATAAGTACAAATCGCTTAATTTACATGTTTTTTTAAAAGTCTGAACAGTAGGTACCTACATAAATTGCGGGTGCGTCAAGGAACGCTATTAACTAATTGTTTTTAAACATAAAATCTTCATATTCTCAACAGCTTATATAATAATATAGTAATTAACTAAATGTAATAAGTAAAGAGCGCGTTTTTTATTCTCACTTAATAGATATACGTTTATATCACTACCCTTAACTGTAGTCGACTAGACATTTCTTGTATTTCATCTTATCGCACCCCTGAGACAGTGAGCGCTGTTTGAGGTTATTCACATTTTGATAGCAAAGTAGTAACTGCCTACTGTATTTTATCTTTCATTCTCAGAAAGGCTAAAAAATTTATATTTAAATTGATAAGGTATTGTTATGCTTGAAGGAATAATTATTCAATCGGAGTGACTATTTTTCACAATAAATTTCGTCACTATTTCGTGAAACTGAGGTGAGATTAATGAATCATTTAAAAATTACCTAAAATATCCATTTTTATTTTAATAATATGAAAAATCCGATACGATAAATTATAGTAAAAATAAACACATGATATTGTGTCATATTATATATACCTACCCACTAAAGGAAATAATAAAATCTATAAACAAAAAAAGTATAGATACGTGTATGTATCATGACTCTTGATGTAGGTACAATACACACAAGTATACATTCACTGTATACTTGAATGAGCAGCTACAAAATCGAAGGAGACGGCGTCGTCGCGAGGACTGCAAATACAACATACGTAGGAACTAGCGGCGAGGAAGTGACAAAAACGTGATATCCGGAACGACATACGCAGAGCGAGCTTTAGCAGGCCGATCGGAAGTTGACTACCAACGGCTTCGCAACAGTATCTATACTTTAATATTTTATTATCTACTGCGACTTCGTCTGCGCAAGATTAGTATTAGATCATCGAGCAATTCACACTATATCTTTATAAATTGTAGC
>DWQK01001451.1:0-15622 GCA_018231225.1 Noctuana stator
TAGAGGGGTCCAAAAGTAACGTAAAACGTTACAAAAGTAATGTTCTGGCAACGCTGTCTTAATGACAGCTAACTGTGACAGTGAGTTAGGTAAAGAATGAAATGACGTTTCATTCATTCATGTTCCAATTGGTTATGTGGACTTTGACATTAACATAGTTTAAAAATTCAAGATTTGTACATTTTGCACACCTTGTAGACCTTTGTTACCCTTTCTCTTTTATTTTTTCATAAATTAAGAACTATGTCTGAAAAAAGTAGCCCCATTAAATACTTCCTGAGTGGAGGTTTCGGAGGTGTTTGTACTGTTTTAGCTGGACATCCAATGGACACGATAAAAGTGAGATTACAAACTATGCCACTGCCCCAACCTGGTCAAGCTGCATTGTACGCTGGCACCTGGGATTGTTTTAAGAAGACTATTAATAGAGAGGGTTTCCGAGGCCTCTACAAGGGTATGTCAGCGCCATTAACAGGTGTGGCGCCTATTTTCGCCATAAGTTTCTTTGGTTTCGGTCTGGGTAAAAAATTGATAAAGTCTGACGAAGATCAAGTACTCACGAAGACAGAATTGTTCGCTGCAGGCGCTTTCTCTGGAATATTTACAACGTCCATCATGGCGCCTGGTGAGAGGATAAAGTGTTTGCTCCAAATACAGCAAGGTGGCAACGCGCCACAGAAATACAGTGGTATGGTCGACTGTGCCAGGCAGCTATATGCGGAGGGCGGCATGAGAAGCATTTACAAGGGCAGCGTGGCCACCATCCTCAGGGACGTGCCAGCCAGTGGCATGTACTTTATGACTTATGAGTGGGCCAAAGAACTCCTAGTGCCTCAGGATGCTTCTGCAAAGATGAAGGTGGCGGCCACTGCTATTGCCGGAGGCTGTGCTGGAATAGCTAACTGGCTGGTGGGCATGCCTGCTGATGTATTGAAGAGCAGGCTCCAAACTGCACCGGAAGGCACATATCCTAATGGTATGAGAGATGTATTCAAACAATTGATGGAAAAAGAAGGCCCCACAGCTCTGTACAAAGGTGTCACTCCAGTCATGATTAGAGCATTCCCAGCAAATGCTGCTTGCTTCATGGGCTTCGAGCTCGCTGTAAAGTTCCTTGACTGGGTCGCTCCCAACATTTGATTAGCTATCACTTTTTGATAAGAAAATAGTCTGTATAGTCCCTGTAGTAGATAAGCTAAAGTGAAGTCTATATTGTACATTAATATAATATGTAAAGTTAAAAAATTTCTACAATTCCATTTAGTCCAATTTAGTCATAAATCTTGTTGATTTGTTAAAGGTAGTTGCCAATTTATGCCATGACAATGCACGCATAAAGCTTTAAAAGACACCAATATAGATGTATAATTGTATTAAATATATGTTCTGTAATTAAAGAGCTATCTATAGGTATTTTACCCATTTAAATTTTGTTTATGCTCAGAGATAGACTTAAAATGTATACTAATGCTCATTTTGTAAGAATGTTTTTATTTGCTATTTTTGTATTAATTATATTATTGTTACATGAAATAGTTTGGTTTGTGTTCAGTATTATAAAGTACTCCATGCAGAAATTATTTAATAACGTAAATTATTTTTCCATACTTGTCTCTCAAGGAGGTTGGATAACTCTTTATTGATTATACTTATACAACAAAAAATTTAAAGTAATATTAATTGACTTAATTAAGTCTTCAAGTAGCCAAAAATAAATTGGTAACAAATTGCTATTTAATCCTTAGTAACTTGAAATAAAATTGAAAGAAGTATAAATAAATGATGCAACTGAAAGTGCCTTAAAATATAATATATTTATATTTCCTTATTTGTAAACTGTATTAAGTAAATGGCAGTTTTATTTAAGGATAGTTATAGAACAAATAACATATGAAATACTATGCAATTACTGTTAACAAAAACAGGAAATAACAAGACAAATACATATTGCTAAACATAAGTAGGTTTAAATCATTAATAGCAATTTCATTTGTATCAATATTTTCAATAGTTTCAATCAGTATTTAACTGCAAGTTGCCAAATATATAAATATTTATATAATTTTATTTGGATCAAAGAAAAATGTATTAATTTATATATATCTGAATAATGTTATTATGTAATATATATTCAAATAAATGTACATAATATATTATACAAGTCATCCATTTACAAAGTGATAAAAAATACTTATAAGGTGCTCAAGGGTGTGATAAAATTATCTAAGAGATTATTATCTTATTCAGATTCCACACAACTCAAATCATAATACATATATAATTCTTGTGATCTTGTTGTTTTCTTTGTAAATATGAATGTTATTGTGTATGTATGTGTATGTACCTTAAACTCTATTTCGCTTAGGATCGGGCTTGATTAAAGCCATCCTATATAAAGTAGAAAAAAGATTTATCAAGAATTTCAATATTATTATTAGATGTCAATATATTATTGATACATTCAACCCCACACTACAAAAAAATATTGCATTGTAAGAAAGCATTCGAACATCATTCAAAGAAATTGTGTATTATAGGATAGTAATATTTATTGTACAGAATATTTAGCTTGCTAACGGGAGCTTAATAAAAACTTGCATTAAATATCAATATGCCACTCTGTTTCAACAGTTATGTCAGCCAGCAGGCACGCGACACCTACATTAACAAACATGAGATACATAAACCAATGATATATAAATTCTGTATATGTGTAAAAAATTTAGGTCCAAACCAAACATGTTTTCCAAAATTTATCATGACATTCAATAGAACTCTCGTCTAAAATTGGCTTCGAATCTTCTGTTTTCATAGTAATCATTCTTTAGTTGTTTCTTATTGACTGTCTTCTGTGATTCTCTTTGTTGTAAATTATCTGATTTCCTTTTATCTAAGCCCAACCCTTTTCTATCAAGCTTTTGAACTGCTTTCACGGGGTATTTAGTTCCACAACCATCCTTACCCAAACCAGATTCTTTATCCCAACCTACTTTCAGCATTATCTGGTACCCTCTATTTGACTCAGGGATTTTATAAGTTGCTGGTGTTTTTTTATCTTTGCTTGCATTAATATTGTGCACGGTGGACGATAAGTGTTCTAGCTTATCTGGGAAAATATTGTTGCAAATTTCACATACATACTCTTCTTTTAATTTCACTTTTTTAGGCTTTTTGGTTGGTTTAAGTTCATATCTACTGGTGTCGAGTAGTATATCTGCTAATATAAGGTTCTTATTCTTGATAACTAATGTCCTAGCTGAATTTCCAGCTTTATCTCTCACTGATGTATCAATACCCCTATTTAAAAGTTCCTTCACAGATTCTATGGAGTTTGCCTGACAAGCAATCATAAGCAAACTCCATCCGAACTCATCAAGAACGTTTATCATATCAGGACATGCGTCTAATATTTCCTTTATTGTGCTAACGTCATTATTTTGTACTGATACAAACAAGTTTGTCTTTGAAGTGTCTATTTCACAATTTCGTTTATGGGCTCGGGGTTTTCGGTTTGTAATTGCCTCACCTTGGATATTGGTAGAAGTTTCACATGAAATTTGTTGCAATTCTTTAATTTTTGCGTCTTTGATTTCTTCCAAGTATAGTCTCTTAGCTTCTTCCCCATTCAAATGAACTTTTGGAATACACTCGTTTTGACCAAATTGTGGTTGCGCTGAATTTGGTCTTACGAAATTACTGTATTCTTTACCGTGAAACATGATATCCAACATTAAAGTATTTACGCTTAACGCATATTTCAATACAATAAATTCATTATTTATATTTATTAATAATAATTATGGATGTATATACATAAAACAATTTAGACAGAATTACATTACGTCAAAGTCAAAGATGAGATGACATAATATGACATGAGATTGACATGATATGGAAGTAAAGTTGACCATAGATATCGCATGTTTTCTACAGATAAGCGTTTTCACTAGGTAGGTCCAAAAATTTAATCTTTTCAATCAAATTTAGTACGGTACAAACTCTACATATTATTGTCATTATCAAATATGTCAATATTATTATCATTTCGCGAAATGTCTAAATTGTCAGTGATATCACGCGAAAAAGACAATTTGATAATGATTTTATTTCAAGGTTATGTACCTTTCGTTTAGAACAGTTTTTTCAGTTTTCCATACATTACATCGATTTTGGTATTTCTACACTCCCAAGTTTTTATACTAAGCTTTAGATAACTTATTTATTTACAGTAATAATATGACTGGATTTTCATTCCTCAAGTCCACTAAGGCACGGATTATCCTGGGGACAGTAGCAGCCTTACATCTGACCATATATTTTGCGAAGCCGTCAATTTTTTTTAAAGGCGAAGATAAAAAATCTAACGAAGCGCCGCCGAAATACTTACAATAAACTGTAACCTTGAAGTGACCAAGAGAATACAATAAGGAAATTGAATTTGTTTATGTGATAAAAACGCTAATTGGCAGAATTGATTCATGATTTATAAAGGATTTACTGCAGTATCTAGTTTAGTTCGCAGAGACTTGATCAAGCAAATAGGAAGCATGAGCGGAAGATTCCAGGTTTATGTGACCCGTTCGGATATGCCGGAGTGTGGTGTAGAACTACTTAAAAAGCAGTAAGAATTGCAGTCCTACTTTTCTACATAGATCCAATATTTTTCTATAGGTATTTATTATTTAATTAAAAGAAAAAAAATTGATATATTGTTTATTAGTAACAAATGTGCATTCCAATGATAAGTGCTCACTGCAATAGAAGGCATTACAATATTGTGAAATATGGTGAATTAAATGTTTACTTAAGCCTTTGACTGCCAAATGGCCAACAAATGGCTCTCAATGTGTCAAAAACTTTATATATGTACTAGCTTTACTCTATAATGCTTTATTCTCCTATTCTTCCACATGAACTTTATAAAAATAAAAATATAGTAAATTGGACCAAGGAATCACATTGTCTTATACAAAAAAATACACTATTTAACTACTTTTTCATTTAATTTCAGATGTGCTGTAAAGTCATGGGGCAAGGCTTCACCAGTGCCAAGATCTGAATTCCTGACAGCGGTGTCGGGAGTCAACGGTATTTATTGCTCTCTAACAGATAAGATAGATAAAGAGTTGCTTGATGCAGCCGGACCTGACCTGAAGGTAGTCGCTACAATCTCCGTGGGACATGACCACATTGATGTTGCGGAGTGCAGGAAGAGAGGCATTAAGATTGGCTACACTCCTGATGTTCTCACAGATGCCACCGCAGAGCTTACTGTAAGTAATCTAGAAGATAATAAATTACTCTGATTCAGATTTCAATGATTGTATTTTTTTATGTTAATTATATTCTCTAGTTTACATAATGGCAAAAGACCCAGAACACACCTCTAGAAATACTTATTTCTAAAACAATGTAAAATTATTAAGTTCATAAAATGGTTTATACATTTGTTGCAGATGGCACTTCTTTTATCCACTTCTCGGCGCCTTCCAGAAGCTATACATGAAGCTAAAACTGGAGGTTGGGTCTCTTGGGCACCAACATGGATGACAGGCCCAGGCCTTGCTGGTGCTACAGTAGGGATTGTTGGCTTCGGTAGAATCGGACAAGCTGTTGCTAGACGAGTTAAATCTTTCAACACTGCTAAGATTCTGTATTTCAATCGCAGTGACCGACCAGAGGCGAAGGAAATTGGCGCCATCAAAGTAACCTTTGACGAACTTATAACCCAAAGCGACTTCATTATATGTTGTGCAGCACTTGTGCCAGAAACTAAAGAAATATTTAACAAGCGGGCATTTGAGAAAATGAAGCCCACAGCAATATTTGTAAATACAAGTCGAGGAGGCACCGTGGACCAAACAGCTTTGATAGAAGCATTGCAAAACGGCACTATAAGAGCTGCTGGTCTAGATGTAACTACGCCGGAGCCCTTGCCACTTGACAGCCCATTGTTAAAGTTGAAAAACTGTGTTGTATTGCCTCATATAGGCAGCGCTTCAATAGAGACTAGGAACACTATGAGCGAATTGACAGCTAAAAACATTTTAGCAGCTCTCAGTGGCACTGAAATGCCGGCAGAGCTCAAGTGATTGTTGTATTTACAATAAAACAAAAGTTAAATGTAAATAATTATACAGTAAACATTTTTTTTCCTTATATAGGTATAGGTAATATACATTGTGAAAATTCACGGAAAATATATGATACTCATAAGTGAAACCTACTGTTAATCTCTCAATTAATGAACCTCACCCTTTCATTTGTAACATATTTAAAGATGCATTCTATTGAGATAATGTGTAACACAAACATAACAATTGACTTATATTAAAATGTACATAATTATAATTATTCACATAATGAATACTGTGAACTTATGAACTTTTAATGTACTGCTTTATTAGGTCTTACTAAAAAAGCAATTCAATATTTTATATTACAACAGCAAATGAAAACAAACTTGTAACAAAAACCAATTTAATTAACACCTTAACTTAGTTTGATAAATAAATTATAAATTAATCATTGTGCTCATGCTGAGCCTCAGATTCCCGCCAATTATTCTGAATCATCTCCACAATCATCTTCCACCACTTGGACTCCATGAAGTAGTAGACAGAACATATAACAATAAACAACCAGGAGAGTATTAGTAAGTAGTCCAAATCTTTCTCAGGCATGCTCGGCACCGGCCCACTGAAGTCCTTAGACAAAACTAGCAAACTAACCGGGTTCTGACCAGTTATAGCATGTACAAATTTACTGAAGGAATGAATGTTGTACTCTGTCCCATTAAATTTGCCGACAGGTCGGCCACTGTGAAACATCTTTAACGTAGGAACTCCAACTATTCCATATTGAGCATTAATTCCATGATACTTTAATGCATCTAGTGCTACCATTTTTATGTTAGGGTACGATCTTGCCAGTGCATTGAAATGGGGTCCAGCGTGAGCGCTGAAGGGGCAGGCCTTCGCAAAGAACAGAACTAAGACACAGTCAGATTCAGTGTCCCGGCTTGTGACCTCATGTTTGACCTGCAAAAGTTTTCCTAAACTGGTTGCATTTATGATTTCCACAGAAGGCTCTGTTTCACCTTCGTAAATGATTTCTCTGCACTTGACTAGTTTCTTTGTTTCATTCAGTAAAGTTGTGCTATTGTCAGCTGTTATGTTAGCAGATGTTACATGGTTATATAGATTGGTAAGTGTCTTGTTCACATCAGAGACAACATTTGAGAGGAGAGATTCTGATTCGTCGACATTTGGGATGTCGTTTTCGTCTTCCTTTTGTGCATCTAAAGGTACCAATGTATCTAACACTTCTTCAACGTCGGCGTCGAATTGTGTTGTTATTTTTGAAAAACCTAAAATAATATCCAAATATTTATTATCTATGTACCTACCTAATATTTGTTAATATTTAACACACTGTCAATTGTCACACACACAAGAAGACTAACAAAATCTTATTTTAATTGAAATGAAGCATAATTTTTAAAAGGTTTACATTGCATACATTGTTAATTTTTACTTACTTAAAACAAATAAAGTGACTATGTACAAATCAGTTTTGAGAAAAATCATATTGATATGTATTTAGAAAAATAGTTTTTTCCAATTGATTCTGCAAGTCCTAATTTATTAAGATCAATAATAATTAAATAACTTGAAACTTGAATAGTAAAATAAAGTAAAACAATTTTATTCAAAATCTCAATCACATCCACTTCCATTCTAGTACTTCCACTGAGTTGATTGACGTTTACATTACTTTGACATTACATGACATTTATTTATACTTTATGACAGTGACAGTCGAATCCATAGATAATACACTATGTTGAGACGACCCCCTTTTCAATCCTTCCCTAAAAAAAAGAAATAATTAAAGTTTCTAGTAATGTATTTTGTATTCCAATTATGCGGGTTGTATGTGCTTTTTGTCCAGACCTGCCTATAGGCAAAAGAAATATCAGTCTAATCAGTCGACTACTTCATTATATTATGGTCAATAAAATCATTCCTAATGTTAATGGATACAACTAATGAATTCATATGTACAGAGTGTGATAGGTACTTTTTAAAGTGTTCTTTCTAAATGATTGACGTTATAAAATTAAAATATCTTTAAATTATTTCAATCTTATTTTAGCATCTGGAGTGTAATTTATGTAATAGAACTTTAAATAATAAACATTTTTCTCATGATCTCAATCAATCTATATTATAAAATATTTGTTGTCACCAATAAACACAGATTCTTAAATTATGAGTAGAAAGAAACAGTATAAACATACACAAGAGGTAGTCTTATCAGTAGTGATCTCTATCATACAAGCTTTTACAATTACCTGTGTGTGTGTGCATAAATAAATTTAAAAAAGTGCAAACTGTGGAACACAGTGCATTTGATTGCTTCATTGCATGTCCCTGCAACAACTGGTATAACTTGGTATACCAATGTTATTTGTATTATAAATTAACCATCATTTTGATAGTTCCTTGGCTATACATTCTAGTGCTTCAGTTTGCTCCCGTAGAAGTATCAATTTCTGCTTCAAATAATTTTGTTTAAACTTTAAGTAGTGTTCCTTTACTAATGTTTGTCTATTAATTTCATAAGCCCATTTGTTACAGCTTATATATGAAGAGCATTCTGTAAGTTTTGTTTTTTTCAACTTTTTTTTTGGCGGTGCAGAGTCGAATACTTTAGCTTCTGGTGGTGACTCTGGTTCACTAAATGCAGACATTTGTCCCTTTAAAAGTATATTCGAAAGAATGCTGTCTAAGTTGTTGTGTTTTAAAATTTACTGTTACTTGGGTCTCACACGAATTTACCACTGATTTTTCTTTTTTGTTGTTTGAATTCAGATTATTATACAACTGGCGTGTTTCCTGACGTTGCGATACAAAAAAAAAATAATTAATTATCAGTGTATTTAAATGTACTCAGTGAATATAAATTTAGAAATTTAATTATTTATTTCTTTCTAAATGCTCCTTGCTTTCTTGCTTGACGTTTGAAAAAGAAAATAGGTTTTGACGTTTGCTTGACAATTATTTTGACATTTCATTCTGAAAACTATTTATTTACCATAGAGCCATGTCGGTTTTGGTTTCGATAGTAGTCTTGGATACCCTACATTCAGCCTAACAGTAATTCATTAATTTATAATAATGGTAAATAAATATCGACCCGTCTTTGTTCTACTTCTCTCAAATATGAAAGGGGTGTGCCGAAGTTCAATTAATAAGTTAAAATTGCTCAAAAGAAAAAATCCAAGCTTTCGTCTTAACAAACTATAATTATTACCTAAACTTTTTTTTATATTACTTTAAAAATTTACAATGTAAAACATTCTTACGCTCAAAATGTTCAAGCCTTAATAATAATAAGATGGAAAGACACAATTTAAATTTATTTTAGTTTCATAAATGTCCTTTGTCACTCTGAGCAAGATTTTATCTTTGTTTAAACAAAACAGAGTAAAACATATTATAAAAAAGTTAAAGCTAGCAGTTGGCAGTGAACATCTGTACATTTATATTACTATTTTATGTTTAATCTGCGATACTAGGATCAAGTATATATCTTATAAAATAACAGTGCAAGATTGATCACATGACTATAAATTAATTACTTTTTTTATACCAATTCATCAGTTTATACTATTATTGTGAAAGTTCTTTTGCTATAGTCGTTAGCGCCTCAGTTTGCATCTTCAACAGTTTTAGTTTTTGACTTAAATATTCTTTTTTAAATGTTAAATATTCCTCCTTCATTTTCCTTTTTCTTTGCTCTTGGACAGCCATAAAGTTAATGCTAAAGAAACATTTGTGTACGGGATTGCGTTTTGACATTTTTATCTTGCTTCGCAAATTCAAAGAGTCAAATAATTTGTTTTCTTCCTCTGCCTCTGGTTCAATAGTACAATCATTCATTTCTTCACATAAGTTTGCTTGAAAGTTCCCTTCTAAAGGTACAAACTCTGCTGGTACTTGATATTTGGCACTTATTAAGGTTTTACCACTCAATGCCTCCTGTTCTGCTGGTGTCAAGGTTACTGAACCTCTGACTTTCTTGCTGGTTTCTGATTGCTTCTTTTTAGAATTAGAGCGCAGATCATGCCAAGTCTGAAATGATATATTTTTAATTTATAACGGACAAACTTCAATTAACATTTAAAGCAGCGTCAATGGGTTACTTAAGAGTCAGCTAAATCTCAGGATTGGTCTGATTGGAATTTGGGACATTGCAGAAATGAAATGTTTTTGAGAAAAAAATAACTTTCTAACGAAATGAGCTTATTCAGTTTAATTAGATTCAACTGAATGGATGTTTACATAACATAACATAATCTCAGTTAAAGAGAGTTAGCTAAATGGATATGGATATAAATTATCTTCAGTTAGTGTATTATGTTTATTCCTAGATAGTAACTATAACGATTTGAACCTAACGCTCGCCAGCTTGCTATGCTCACGCAAATTGACATTTTAATATTATACCTACGTACTTTTCTCCATTGTTTCCAAGTTTTCCTGGCTCCTGGTATTGCGTTACACTCATTTGCTATATTTTGCCACAGTTTTTGGGAATCTTTATAGTTAAAGTGATTAGTTAATTTACAGGAAATTAATTCCGGATGTTTTGTCATTAGCTCAATGAGCTTCTTCTTTTGACGAGCTGTCACATAAGGGCACCTTTTCCTTTTTCTTTCGTCCATATTTTTATTTACTGTTAGTGTAAGACAAATTCAGGGACACTAAATAAATTATTATTTAATCACGGGAAATGTTTTTGTTATTAATTTAATTTAATAATATATTGACATTTAAGATGTCAGATGTCTGTCAATCAAGTGTTTATTATCATGTCCACAGACTACTTAGAATGTAATGTATAATGTACTACATCATATCACTGCTGTACGCATACTGCGCATAGACTAAGAAGAGATACTTTGCAAAACAGCATAGACTAATGAAAAAGGTACCTAATGACATAGAGAATAGGGTAGTGTTTAGTGATTATATTAGCGTAGGCGTACGAGAAAAGAAAAAGAAGAGGAGAGAACACAAACTAGCTATCTATTAATATATAAATTATGTATAGACAGAATAAAGAGATTGTATTTATAATATTAGTAGTCTGTGGGCTGTCATCGTATCGTTATATTTGCTCTGTGGTTATATTAATCATTACTCAAATGAGTGACGTAAATATACGAAATTTAGTATTCTGTGTGACTGTGAAGTCACTGACTGAAGTCTGTGATCTCTAGTCGAGCGAGGAGATTCGATGGACGGTTTCCGAAAGTGGAGTGTGTCGTAGAAAATTCATATAAAATTTTGGACCGACTCCATTTGCAGAAAGTTGTTTGTTGTGTGTTAGAATTATGATATGACAAATAAGGAACAATTTTAGAATAATCGTTTGTAGTAAAGTTAGTAAAAATGGCTCGCGTTGCTGGAAGATTTCTGCAGAAATTTCTACCAACCATTCTCGGGTGTCTATTTGCAATATATGTAGCGGAAAACGTAAGTGACTATGATTTCATTTTATTGTTTTGTGCATAGCACTGTATCAAAAGCATTTTATTGGAGTAAATTTCCTGGTTACGAGGATGTGTTGTTGCTAGTTTAAACCAATGTCTTAGCTTTTTACCGTGCTGATAAATTGATGTGCATTTACCCACATTTACCTTGCAAAATGAATATATCCAAGGCGATTGCGCACTCGTGCGGAAAGCTACACTCGAATGTTTGATGATGTTGTTTTTGTTCATAAAATATTTTTTTATCTATGATTATGCTCGTAGCATATTATTACTGTGAATACAAATCTGTATAAACATTTATACAAAGTATGATAAGATCAGTTAGAAGGACCATTTACATAGTTTAAAAGATACAACTACAAATGATTCCAAAGCAAGACATGTAATAAAATAAAAAGGTTACCCACAATAAACAAGACAAAAATTTAACTCTGCTTATTTTAGTGTCTTGATGACTTATTTATTTAATAGATGTTTCATAATTCGGGAATTTTTGGATGAAAGAAAGAGGAATACCCATTACCTTTTCATTTCATGCTCAACAGCAGCTAAGGAATACATTGCAGTGAAAGGTGTTAAATTTGAAAATTAAAGATAAAAATGAGTTACTTCTTTCTTTACATAGTGTGTATAATTTTCTTGTTTTTCTAAAATTTAATGTATGTGCTATAAACACACACAGTATCCATATTTGTTCATTACAAACATCAAATACTACTGATAACACAAAATCATGTGTATTTTATCAACTTTGCAATGACTGATAAGTTTTCTATTGTTTACCTGACAATAACATTTTTAAAATAAGAATCAGAATATTTCTTAGATAAAAAAAACAATAGGATCTAGTTTCTTTGTTTTTTTATTGTGTATTATAGTTAAACAGCAAAAATTTAGGATAGACAATCTTCATTTGGCACAAAGAATTAATTAGAAACTAGCTGGTGCCCGCAAATTTAGCTGCGCAGGATTAGGATTTCGTGCTATTCACACAATATCTTTATAAATTGTAGCCTATGCATTATTCTGATGTATAAGCTATATTATTGTTAAGTTTCAGTTAAATCCATTCTGTAGTTTTTATGTGAAAGAGTAATAAAAATCCATCCATACTTATGAAATTTCTCATTTATAATATTATATAATAAAATACAAATACCTATGTATAGTATTGCAATTTGAGACACAAGTCTGGACCCACTAACCTTAGAATTTTATATTAGCAATTGGCCAATGCAATTAAACTACTAATATAATGAATTATAATAGACCCTTTGATAACATCTAGATGGTTCTATGAATGTTATGTAATACATGTCAATCAGACGATGTACACAGCAATTAAGATTAATTTATCTCTTTAAACTCAAGTATTTGCTCAATTGCTCATAGCAGTGTTGTATGGGGGCCTTTATTGAGTCAATTGGCTGGAGTATTTTAGGATGCATGCTGCATTAATATTGATTGTACATACAAATTTTTGCTAGATCAATTTGAGTTGGTTTTAAATATTGTACTTATGTATGTTTGTCATATAACTAGACTATATTATAATGTATATAAAAGGTAAACTTGACTCACTGACTTGCACAGTCATAACTACTGTACCTAGAAACATGAATTTTGCTACAGGGGTTCTTTTCATGATGTAAGAGAACACTAAGAAAGGATTTGTAGAAATTCCACTGCTAAGGCACTGAAAAGGGGGAAGCAAAGTTTATATGGGACAATGTGATTACTTGGTCCAATTAATTATGAAATCCATGCAGACAAAGTCTCGCCATAAGTTAGTATTTATTATATAACGTCACTGTATTAGGTTGTGATATTCTGTTATTTTATTATAAAATTCTGCTTTAGGCTGTGTGTTGTCTGTCAGTCAATAGCATTTTAATAAGTAGATGAATACACTTTTCTCTGAAATATAATTGGCAAGTCATACATAAAGCGACAAAGCTTGTTGACAATAAACATTCCTGTAAATGGAACATGCGTCATAATGATTCCCGTACTTAGCTATTCTCTCACTTATTGCAGTACAGAGCTGAGGCTAGGGAGTTAGTTATTTTCGCTCATATTTATATCCATATAAGATTATAGTGCTGGAAATATTACGAATTAATGGGCACTTTCTCAAGACAATGTTGATAGTAATAATATTGCATAACTAAGCTTAGTTTCCATTTATCTCAACCAATCCGCATTGGAGCAGCGTGGTGGAGTATGCCAGGCCTTCCCTGGTAGTGGGAAGGGAACCGTGCCCAGCAGTGGGCATAGGTATGGTTTTGGGCAAGCTTAGTTTTAAAAACTATCTTTAATACAATGTTATAATTATATCTATTTGGGTACATATGAGTATTTTATTTTTGATGACACAAATTTGATATAGCTGCAAGTTTTATGGTACACTAGCTGGGCCACAAGATTTCACCCGCGTTAAGAATAGTAACTTTATGCTTGATAGCCTATAACCATCCTCATTAATGAAGCTATCATATACAAAAACAATTTTTCTAATCGTTGCAGTAGTTCGTGAGATTAGCGCGTTAAAACAATCAAACAGTATAGATTATTTCTTTACAATCTGTTTCTTAGATTTTTTTTGTTAAAAATTCACATACTGTAGTACCTAATTGTAGTTAGTGTGTTCCTAACGTTTTGTTTGAAGTTGCCACCTATTGTTTGTGCTCGTGTATCTCGAAGGTGTATCGCCCTTGAACATGCACGCGATCAATGCTAACACTAGACATGGTAAAGCAATTAATATTGAATTAATACTAGGTATAATTGGTAATGAAAAATGTGGGCTTATAGCAACTTCGATTTATTATACGACTTTCACAGTCTTGGGATGAACAAAGACTGCATTTTTCTTTAATTTTTTATTTCTCTTTAAACCCACTTTTGAAGTCCACGCGGACGAAGTCGCGGACCTAGACTAATAATTAATATAATAGTGAATATACTTATAAAACGTATTAATAAGAAAATATTTGTAAGATACATATAATGTTTCATTCGTTTTTGGCTATTACGCATGTCTCAGCTACGTAACTAGTCAAACTAGTTTATCGTTTCACATATTGTGAAATCACGAATTTTTTAAGTGACTTCACGTAATAATAAAGTCAATGATCACAGAGTGATTGATATCTATGACTCGATTATTTTAATTCAAATTCAACAATTTTTTTTAAATTTTAAGGTACACGTATCCACTGGATGAACGTCAAATAATGCGGTACACGTATACATCGGCTTTAGACGCCCTTTTGGCTTAGGTAGGCCGGGAGAAAAAAGCTCAATCTGTTGAGATAATCAGATTTATAATTTTAGTAAGTTATTAAGTAAATTAATAACGAAGCGTTGTAGATAGGTTTTAGTATAAAAGTTGAACAGATCTGGAGATTGCAAATGGCTACATTCTAGTTTGCGTCGCACTTGACTGATATAGAGTATATTGTGTATCTTTCTGTAAAACTTAGTAATTCAAAATTCTCATCAATTATTACTGTTGCACTGTTAAATAGAGTAGGTATGAGTCTGTAACAATACGTGGGTTAATGCAAATCCTTACGTAAACCAACGGTTATCGTCCGTGTCCAAAAAGCTGGCCCATTTGGCAACGATCGAACGACTTATCTCGATGGGGTTGGGATGGGACCTACTTTTGAATTTTGGATTGGTGTATTTAGAACACACACGGAATCGGGTTTCAGTGAATATACCTAACCGGAGTATATCGGATTGTCCAATGTTTCATTGGCAAGATTGTAGCGCAACATAGTCTTAAACTTTTCTTATATAGTGTTGCTCTGTAAATAACCAAAAGTACATACCTAGAAATTTGTAATTTTCCCAGCCTAAAAATAATTATAGATTTGTTTATGCTGTACATACATCATTTGTTTTTCCCGTTTTTGTAAAACAATTAAGTACATTAATTACCAATTTATTGATTGCACACCGTTTAGTTGGTCATATACCTACCTAGGTAATGAGTTTGCTCTTGTTATTAACGAACTCCATATTTACGTATATCCATGTAGGGATACA